>CAMPDV010001059.1:0-141669 GCA_946699065.1 Loxodes magnus
GACCATGAGTGGTCACACTAATTCTGTTTCATCTGTGGCAATATCCAGTGATTCAGAGTTCATCGTATCGGGAAGTTATGATAAAACGGTGAGACTATGGGACGTCAAGACAGGTACCTGTAAGACCATGAGTGGTCACACAGGTTATGTATATGCTGTGGCTATATCCAGTGATTCAGAGTTCATCGTATCGGAAAGTTATGATAATACGGTGAGACTATGGGACGTCAAGACAGGTACCTGTAAGACCATGAGTGGTCACACTAATTCTGTTTCATCTGTGGCAATATCCAGTGATTCAGAGTTCATCGTATCGGGAAGTTATGATAATACAGTGAGACTATGGGACGTCAAGACAGGTACCTGTAAGACCATGAGTGGTCACACAGATTCTGTATATGCTGTTGCTATATCCAGTGATTCAGAGTTTATCGTATCGGGAAGTTATGATAATACGGTGAGACTATGGGACGTCAAGACAGGTACCTGTAAGACCATGAGTGGTCACACAGGTTATGTATATGCTGTGGCAATATCCAGTGATTCACATTTCATCGTATCGGGAAGTTATGATAATACGGTGAGACTATGGGACGTCAAGACAGGTACCTGTAAGACCATGAGTGGTCACACAGGTTTTGTATATGCTTTGGCAATATCCAGTGATTCAGAGTTCATCGTATCGGGAAGTTATGATAATACGGTGAGACTATGGGACGTCAAGACAGGTACCTGTAAGACCATGAGTGGTCACACAGGTTATGCATATGCTGTGGCTATATCCAGTGATTCAGAGTTCATCGTATCGGGAAGTTATGATAAAACGGTGAGACTATGGGACGTCAAGACAGGTACCTGTAAGACCATGAGTGGTCACACAGGTTATGTATATGCTGTGGCTATATCCAGTGATTCAGAGTTCATCGTATCGGGAAGTTATGATAAAACGGTGAGACTATGGGACGTCAAGACAGGTACCTGTAAGACCATGAGTGGTCACACTAATTCTGTATATGCTGTGGCTATATCCAGTGATTCAGAGTTCATCGTATCGGGAAGTGTTGATAATACGGTGAGACTATGGGACGTCAAGACAGGTACCTGTAAGACCATGAGTGGTCACACTAGTAATGCATATGCTTTGGCAATATCCAGTGATTCAGAGTTCATCGTATCGGGAAGTTATGATAATACGGTGAGACTATGGGACGTCAAGACAGGTACCTGTAAGACCATGAGTGGTCACACAGATTTTGTAAGAACTGTGTCTATATCCAGTGATTCAGAGTTCATCGTATCGGAAAGTTATGATAAAACGGTGAGACTATGGGACGTCAAGACAGGTACCTGTAAGACCATGAGTGGTCACACAGGTTATGCATATGCTGTGGCTATATCCAGTGATTCACAGTTCAATGTATCGGGAAGTTATGATAATACGGTGAGACTATGGGACGTCAAGACAGGTACCTGTAAGACCATGAGTGGTCACACAGGTTTTGTATATGCTGTGGCTATATCCAGTGATTCACAGTTCAATGTATCGGGAAGTTATGATAATACGGTGAGACTATGGGACGTCAAGACAGGTACCTGTAAGACCATGAGTGGTCACACTAATTCTGTTTCATCTGTGGCAATATCCAGTGATTCAGAGTTCATCGTATCGGGAAGTTATGATAAAACGGTGAGGACTATGGGACGTCAAGACAGGTACCTGTAAGACCATGAGTGGTCACACTAATTCTGTATATGCTGTGGCTATATCCAGTGATTCAGAGTTCATCGTATCGGGAAGTTATGATAATACGGTGAGACTATGGGACTTCAAGACAGGTACCTGTAAGACCATGAGTGGTCACACAGGTTATGTATATGCTGTGGCTATATCCAGTGATTCAGAGTTCATCGTATCGGGAAGTTATGATAAAACGGTGAGACTATGGGACGTCAAGACAGGTACCTGTAAGACCATGAGTGGTCACACAGGTTATGTATATGCTGTGGCTATATCCAGTGATTCAGAGTTCATCGTATCGGGAAGTTATGATAAAACGGTGAGACTATGGGACGTCAAGACAGGTACCTGTAAGACCATGAGTGGTCACACTAGTAATGCATATGCTTTGGCAATATCCAGTGATTCAGAGTTCATCGTATCGGGAAGTTATGATAATACGGTGAGACTATGGGACGTCAAGACAGGTACCTGTAAGACCATGAGTGGTCACACTAATTCTGTATATGCTGTGGCTATATCCAGTGATTCAGAGTTCATCGTATCGGGAAGTTATGATAATACGGTGAGACTATGGGACTTCAAGACAGGTACCTGTAAGACCATGAGTGGTCACACAGATTTTGTAAGAACTGTGTCTATATCCAGTGATTCAGAGTTCATCGTATCGGAAAGTTATGATAAAACGGTGAGACTATGGGACGTCAAGACAGGTACCTGTAAGACCATGAGTGGTCACACAGGTTATGCATATGCTGTGGCTATATCCAGTGATTCACAGTTCAATGTATCGGGAAGTTATGATAATACGGTGAGACTATGGGACGTCAAGACAGGTACCTGTAAGACCATGAGTGGTCACACAGGTTTTGTATATGCTGTGGCTATATCCAGTGATTCACAGTTCAATGTATCGGGAAGTTATGATAATACGGTGAGACTATGGGACGTCAAGACAGGTACCTGTAAGACCATGAGTGGTCACACTAATTCTGTTTCATCTGTGGCAATATCCAGTGATTCAGAGTTCATCGTATCGGGAAGTTATGATAAAACGGTGAGACTATGGGACGTCAAGACAGGTACCTGTAAGACCATGAGTGGTCACACTAATTCTGTATATGCTGTGGCTATATCCAGTGATTCAGAGTTCATCGTATCGGGAAGTTATGATAATACGGTGAGACTATGGGACTTCAAGACAGGTACCTGTAAGACCATGAGTGGTCACACAGGTTATGTATATGCTGTGGCTATATCCAGTGATTCAGAGTTCATCGTATCGGGAAGTTATGATAAAACGGTGAGACTATGGGACGTCAAGACAGGTACCTGTAAGACCATGAGTGGTCACACAGGTTATGTATATGCTGTGGCTATATCCAGTGATTCAGAGTTCATCGTATCGGGAAGTTATGATAAAACGGTGAGACTATGGGACGTCAAGACAGGTACCTGTAAGACCATGAGTGGTCACACTAGTAATGCATATGCTTTGGCAATATCCAGTGATTCAGAGTTCATCGTATCGGGAAGTTATGATAAAACGGTGAGACTATGGGACGTCAAGACAGGTACCTGTAAGACCATGAGTGGTCACACAGGTTATGTATATGCTGTGGCTATATCCAGTGATTCACAGTTCATCGTATCGGGAAGTTATGATAATACGGTGAGACTATGGGACGTCAAGACAGGTACCTGTAAGACCATGAGTGGTCACACTAATTCTGTTTCATCTGTGGCAATATCCAGTGATTCAGAGTTCATCGTATCGGGAAGTTATGATAATACAGTGAGACTATGGGACGTCAAGACAGGTACCTGTAAGACCATGAGTGGTCACACAGGTTATGTATATGCTGTGGCTATATCCAGTGATTCAGAGTTCATCGTATCGGGAAGTGTTGATAATACGGTGAGACTATGGGACGTCAAGACAGGTACCTGTAAGACCATGAGTGGTCACACAGGTTATGTATATGCTGTGTCTATATCCAGTGATTCAGAGTTCATCGTATCGGGAAGTTATGATAATACAGTGAGACTATGGGACGTCAAGACAGGTACCTGTAAGACCATGAGTGGTCACACTAGTAATGCATATGCTTTGGCAATATCCAGTGATTCAGAGTTCATCGTATCGGGAAGTTATGATAATACGGTGAGACTATGGGACGTCAAGACAGGTACCTGTAAGACCATGAGTGGTCACACTAATTCTGTTTCATCTGTGGCTATATCCAGTGATTCACAGTTCATCGTATCGGGAAGTTATGATAATACGGTGAGACTATGGGACGTCAAGACAGGTACCTGTAAGACCATGAGTGGTCACACTAATTCTGTATATGCTGTGGCTATATCCAGTGATTCAGAGTTTATCGTATCGGGAAGTTATGATAAAACGGTGAGACTATGGGACGTCAAGACAGGTACCTGTAAGACCATGAGTGGTCACACTAATTCTGTTTCATCTGTGGCAATATCCAGTGATTCAGAGTTCATCGTATCGGGAAGTTATGATAATACAGTGAGACTATGGGACGTCAAGACAGGTACCTGTAAGACCATGAGTGGTCACACAGGTTATGTATATGCTGTGGCTATATCCAGTGATTCAGAGTTCATCGTATCGGGAAGTTATGATAATACGGTGAGACTATGGGACGTCAAGACAGGTACCTGTAAGACCATGAGTGGTCACACAGGTTATGTATATGCTGTGTCTATATCCAGTGATTCAGAGTTCATCGTATCGGGAAGTTATGATAATACAGTGAGACTATGGGACGTCAAGACAGGTACCTGTAAGACCATGAGTGGTCACACAGGTTATGCATATGCTGTGGCTATATCCAGTGATTCAGAGTTCATCGTATCGGGAAGTTATGATAATACGGTGAGACTATGGGACGTCAAGACAGGTACCTGTAAGACCATGAGTGGTCACACTAATTCTGTATATGCTGTGGCTATATCCAGTGATTCACAGTTCAATGTATCGGGAAGTTATGATAATACGGTGAGACTATGGGACGTCAAGACAGGTACCTGTAAGACCATGAGTGGTCACACTAATTCTGTATATGCTGTGGCTATATCCAGTGATTCAGAGTTCATCGTATCGGAAAGTTATGATAAAACGGTGAGACTATGGGACGTCAAGACAGGTACCTGTAAGACCATGAGTGGTCACACTAGTAATGCATATGCTTTGGCAATATCCAGTGATTCACAGTTCATCGTATCGGGAAGTTATGATAATACGGTGAGACTATGGGACGTCAAGACAGGTACCTGTAAGACCATGAGTGGTCACACTAATTCTGTATATGCTGTGGCTATATCCAGTGATTCAGAGTTCATCGTATCGGGAAGTTATGATAATACGGTGAGACTATGGGACTTCAAGACAGGTACCTGTAAGACCATGAGTGGTCACACAGGTTATGTATATGCTGTGGCTATATCCAGTGATTCAGAGTTCATCGTATCGGGAAGTTATGATAATACAGTGAGACTATGGGACGTCAAGACAGGTACCTGTAAGACCATGAGTGGTCACACAGGTTATGTATATGCTGTGGCTATATCCAGTGATTCAGAGTTCATCGTATCGGGAAGTTATGATAAAACGGTGAGACTATGGGACGTCAAGACAGGTACCTGTAAGACCATGAGTGGTCACACAGATTTTGTAAGAACTGTGTCTATATCCAGTGATTCAGAGTTTATCGCATCGGGAAGTTATGATAAAACGGTGAGACTATGGGACGTCAAGACAGGTACCTGTAAGACCATGAGTGGTCACACTAGTAATGCATATGCTTTGGCAATATCCAGTGATTCACAGTTCATCGTATCGGGAAGTTATGATAATACGGTGAGACTATGGGACGTCAAGACAGGTACCTGTAAGACCATGAGTGGTCACACAGGTTATGTATATGCTGTGTCTATATCCAGTGATTCAGAGTTCATCGTATCGGGAAGTTATGATAATACAGTGAGACTATGGGACGTCAAGACAGGTACCTGTAAGACCATGAGTGGTCACACAGATTCTGTTTCATCTGTGGCTATATCCAGTGATTCAGAGTTCATCGTATCGGAAAGTTATGATAATACGGTGAGACTATGGGACGTCAAGACAGGTACCTGTAAGACCATGAGTGGTCACACAGGTTATGTATATGCTGTGGCTATATCCAGTGATTCAGAGTTCATCGTATCGGGAAGTTATGATAATACAGTGAGACTATGGGACGTCAAGACAGGTACCTGTAAGACCATGAGTGGTCACACTAATTCTGTTTCATCTGTGGCTATATCCAGTGATTCACAGTTCATCGTATCGGGAAGTTATGATAATACGGTGAGACTATGGGACGTCAAGACAGGTACCTGTAAGACCATGAGTGGTCACACTAATTCTGTATATGCTGTGGCTATATCCAGTGATTCACAGTTCATCGTATCGGGAAGTTATGATAATACGGTGAGACTATGGGACGTCAAGACAGGTACCTGTAAGACCATGAGTGGTCACACAGGTTATGTATATGCTGTGTCTATATCCAGTGATTCACAGTTCATCGTATCGGGAAGTTATGATAATACAGTGAGACTATGGGACGTCAAGACAGGTACCTGTAAGACCATGAGTGGTCACACTAATTCTGTTTCATCTGTGGCTATATCCAGTGATTCACAGTTCATCGTATCGGGAAGTTATGATAATACGGTGAGACTATGGGACGTCAAGACAGGTACCTGTAAGACCATGAGTGGTCACACAGGTTATGTATATGCTGTGGCTATATCCAGTGATTCACAGTTCATCGTATCGGGAAGTTATGATAATACAGTGAGACTATGGGACGTCAAGACAGGTACCTGTAAGACCATGAGTGGTCACACTAATTCTGTTTCATCTGTGGCTATATCCAGTGATTCACAGTTCATCGTATCGGGAAGTTATGATAATACGGTGAGACTATGGGACGTCAAGACAGGTACCTGTAAGACCATGAGTGGTCACACAGGTTATGTATATGCTGTGGCTATATCCAGTGATTCACAGTTCAATGTATCGGGAAGTGTTGATAATACGGTGAGACTATGGGACGTCAAGACAGGTACCTGTAAGACCATGAGTGGTCACACTAGTTATGTATATGCTGTGGCTATATCCATTGATTTGGAGTTCATCGTATCGGGAAGTCATGATTAGACGGTGAGACTATGGGACGTCAAGACAGGTACCTGTAAGACCATGAGTGGTCACACTAATTCTGTATATGCTGTGGCTATATCCAGTGTTTCAGAGTTCATCGTATCGGAAAGTTATGATAATACGGTGAGACTATGGGACGTCAAGACAGGTACCTGTAAGACCATGAGTGGTCACACTAATTCTGTATATGCTGTGGCTATATCCAGTGATTCACAGTTCAATGTATCGGGAAGTGTTGATAAAACGGTGAGACTATGGGACGTCAAGACAGGTACCTGTAAGACCATGAGTGGTCACACAGATTCTGTATATGCTGTGGCTATATCCAGTGATTCACAGTTCAATGTATCGGGAAGTGTTGATAAAACGGTGAGACTATGGGACGTCAAGACAGGTACCTGTAAGACCATGAGTGGTCACACAGATTCTGTATATGCTGTGGCTATATCCAGTGATTCAGAGTTCATCGTATCGGAAAGTTATGATAAAACGGTGAGACTATGGGACGTCAAGACAGGTACCTGTAAGACCATGAGTGGTCACACTAATTCTGTTTCATCTGTGGCAATATCCAGTGATTCAGAGTTCATCGTATCGGGAAGTTATGATAAAACGGTGAGACTATGGGACGTCAAGACAGGTACCTGTAAGACCATGAGTGGTCACACAGATTTTGTAAGAACTGTGTCTATATCCAGTGATTCAGAGTTTATCGCATCGGGAAGTTATGATAAAACGGTGAGACTATGGGACGTCAAGACAGGTACCTGTAAGACCATGAGTGGTCACACTAGTAATGCATATGCTTTGGCAATATCCAGTGATTCACAGTTCATCGTATCGGGAAGTTATGATAATACGGTGAGACTATGGGACGTCAAGACAGGTACCTGTAAGACCATGAGTGGTCACACAGGTTATGTATATGCTGTGTCTATATCCAGTGATTCAGAGTTCATCGTATCGGGAAGTTATGATAATACAGTGAGACTATGGGACGTCAAGACAGGTACCTGTAAGACCATGAGTGGTCACACAGATTCTGTTTCATCTGTGGCTATATCCAGTGATTCAGAGTTCATCGTATCGGAAAGTTATGATAATACGGTGAGACTATGGGACGTCAAGACAGGTACCTGTAAGACCATGAGTGGTCACACAGGTTATGTATATGCTGTGGCTATATCCAGTGATTCAGAGTTCATCGTATCGGGAAGTTTAGATAAGTCGGTGAGACTATGGGACGTCAAGACAGGTACCTGTAAGACCATGAGTGGTCACACAGATTCTGTATATTCTGTGGCAATATCCAGTGATTCAGAGTTCATCGTATCGGGAAGTGTTGATAATACGGTGAGACTATGGGACGTCAAGACAGGTACCTGTAAGACCATGAGTGGTCACACAGGTTATGCATATGCTGTGGCAATATCCAGTGATTCAGAGTTCATCGTATCGGGAAGTTATGATAATACAGTGAGACTATGGGACGTCAAGACAGGTACCTGTAAGACCATGAGTGGTCACACAGGTTATGTATATGCTGTGGCTATATCCAGTGATTCAGAGTTCATCGTATCGGGAAGTTATGATAATACAGTGAGACTATGGGACGTCAAGACAGGTACCTGTAAGACCATGAGTGGTCACACAGATTCTGTATATGCTGTGGCTATATCCAGTGATTCAGAGTTTATCGTATCGGGAAGTTATGATAAAACGGTGAGACTATGGGACGTCAAGACAGGTACCTGTAAGACCATGAGTGGTCACACAGGTTATGCATATGCTGTGGCTATATAGTGATTCACAGTTCAATGTATCGGGAAGTTATGATAATACGGTGAGACTATGGGACGTCAAGACAGGTACCTGTAAGACCATGAGTGGTCACACAGATTTTGTAAGAACTGTGTCTATATCCAGTGATTCAGAGTTCATCGTATCGGAAAGTTATGATAATACAGTGAGACTATGGGACGTCAAGACAGGTACCTGTAAGACCATGAGTGGTCACACAGATTCTGTATATGCTGTGGCTATATCCAGTGATTCAGAGTTCAATGTATCGGGAAGTTATGATAATACGGTGAGACTATGGGACGTCAAGACAGGTACCTGTAAGACCATGAGTGGTCACACTAATTCTGTATATGCTGTGGCTATATCCAGTGTTTCAGAGTTCATCGTATCGGAAAGTTATGATAATACGGTGAGACTATGGGACGTCAAGACAGGTACCTGTAAGACCATGAGTGGTCACACTAGTAATGCATATGCTTTGGCAATATCCAGTGATTCAGAGTTCATCGTATCGGGAAGTTATGATAATACGGTGAGACTATGGGACGTCAAGACAGGTACCTGTAAGACCATGAGTGGTCACACTAATTCTGTATATGCTGTGGCTATATCCAGTGATTCACAGTTCATCGTATCGGGAAGTTATGATAATACGGTGAGACTATGGGACGTCAAGACAGGTACCTGTAAGACCATGAGTGGTCACACTAATTCTGTTTCATCTGTGGCAATATCCAGTGATTCAGAGTTCATCGTATCGGGAAGTTATGATAATACAGTGAGACTATGGGACGTCAAGACAGGTACCTGTAAGACCATGAGTGGTCACACAGGTTATGTATATGCTGTGGCTATATCCAGTGATTCAGAGTTCATCGTATCGGGAAGTGTTGATAATACGGTGAGACTATGGGACGTCAAGACAGGTACCTGTAAGACCATGAGTGGTCACACAGGTTATGTATATGCTGTGTCTATATCCAGTGATTCAGAGTTCATCGTATCGGGAAGTTATGATAATACAGTGAGACTATGGGACGTCAAGACAGGTACCTGTAAGACCATGAGTGGTCACACAGGTTATGCATATGCTGTGGCTATATCCAGTGATTCAGAGTTCATCGTATCGGGAAGTTATGATAATACGGTGAGACTATGGGACGTCAAGACAGGTACCTGTAAGACCATGAGTGGTCACACTAATTCTGTATATGCTGTGGCTATATCCAGTGATTCACAGTTCAATGTATCGGGAAGTGTTGATAAAACGGTGAGACTATGGGACGTCAAGACAGGTACCTGTAAGACCATGAGTGGTCACACTAGTAATGCATATGCTTTGGCAATATCCAGTGATTCACAGTTCATCGTATCGGGAAGTTATGATAATACGGTGAGACTATGGGACGTCAAGACAGGTACCTGTAAGACCATGAGTGGTCACACTAATTCTGTATATGCTGTGGCTATATCCAGTGTTTCAGAGTTCATCGTATCGGAAAGTTATGATAATACGGTGAGACTATGGGACGTCAAGACAGGTACCTGTAAGACCATGAGTGGTCACACTAGTAATGCATATGCTTTGGCAATATCCAGTGATTCAGAGTTCATCGTATCGGGAAGTTATGATAATACGGTGAGACTATGGGACGTCAAGACAGGTACCTGTAAGACCATGAGTGGTCACACTAATTCTGTATATGCTGTGGCTATATCCAGTGATTCACAGTTCATCGTATCGGGAAGTTATGATAATACGGTGAGACTATGGGACGTCAAGACAGGTACCTGTAAGACCATGAGTGGTCACACTAATTCTGTTTCATCTGTGGCAATATCCAGTGATTCAGAGTTCATCGTATCGGGAAGTTATGATAATACAGTGAGACTATGGGACGTCAAGACAGGTACCTGTAAGACCATGAGTGGTCACACAGGCTATGTATATGCTGTGGCTATATCCAGTGATTCAGAGTTCATCGTATCGGGAAGTGTTGATAATACGGTGAGACTATGGGACGTCAAGACAGGTACCTGTAAGACCATGAGTGGTCACACTAGTAATGCATATGCTTTGGCAATATCCAGTGATTCAGAGTTCATCGTATCGGGAAGTTATGATAATACGGTGAGACTATGGGACGTCAAGACAGGTACCTGTAAGACCATGAGTGGTCACACTAATTCTGTATATGCTGTGGCTATATCCAGTGATTCAGAGTTCATCGTATCGGGAAGTTATGATAATACGGTGAGACTATGGGACGTCAAGACAGGTACCTGTAAGACCATGAGTGGTCACACTAATTCTGTATATGCTGTGGCAATATCCAGTGATTCAGAGTTCATCGTATCGGGAAGTTATGATAATACAGTGAGACTATGGGACGTCAAGACAGGTACCTGTAAGACCATGAGTGGTCACACAGGTTATGTATATGCTGTGGCTATATCCAGTGATTCAGAGTTCATCGTATCGGGAAGTGTTGATAATACGGTGAGACTATGGGACGTCAAGACAGGTACCTGTAAGACCATGAGTGGTCACACAGGTTATGTATATGCTGTGTCTATATCCAGTGATTCAGAGTTCATCGTATCGGGAAGTTATGATAATACAGTGAGACTATGGGACGTCAAGACAGGTACCTGTAAGACCATGAGTGGTCACACAGGTTATGCATATGCTGTGGCTATATCCAGTGATTCAGAGTTCATCGTATCGGGAAGTTATGATAATACGGTGAGACTATGGGACGTCAAGACAGGTACCTGTAAGACCATGAGTGGTCACACTAATTCTGTATATGCTGTGGCTATATCCAGTGATTCAGAGTTCAATGTATCGGGAAGTGTTGATAAAACGGTGAGACTATGGGACGTCAAGACAGGTACCTGTAAGACCATGAGTGGTCACACAGATTCTGTATATGCTGTGGCTATATCCAGTGATTCAGAGTTCATCGTATCGGAAAGTTATGATAAAACGGTGAGACTATGGGACGTCAAGACAGGTACCTGTAAGACCATGAGTGGTCACACTAGTAATGCATATGCTTTGGCAATATCCAGTGATTCACAGTTCATCGTATCGGGAAGTTATGATAAAACGGTGAGACTATGGGACGTCAAGACAGGTACCTGTAAGACCATGAGTGGTCACACAGGTTATGTATATGCTGTGACTATATCCAGTGATTCAGAGTTCATCGTATCGGGAAGTTATGATAATACGGTGAGACTATGGGACGTCAAGACAGGTACCTGTAAGACCATGAGTGGTCACACTAATTCTGTATATGCTGTGGCTATATCCAGTGATTCACAGTTCAATGTATCGGGAAGTGTTGATAAAACGGTGAGACTATGGGACGTCAAGACAGGTACCTGTAAGACCATGAGTGGTCACACTAGTAATGCATATGCTTTGGCAATATCCAGTGATTCACAGTTCATCGTATCGGGAAGTTATGATAATACGGTGAGACTATGGGACGTCAAGACAGGTACCTGTAAGACCATGAGTGGTCACACTAATTCTGTATATGCTGTGGCTATATCCAGTGTTTCAGAGTTCATCGTATCGGAAAGTTATGATAATACGGTGAGACTATGGGACGTCAAGACAGGTACCTGTAAGACCATGAGTGGTCACACTAGTAATGCATATGCTTTGGCAATATCCAGTGATTCAGAGTTCATCGTATCGGGAAGTTATGATAATACGGTGAGACTATGGGACGTCAAGACAGGTACCTGTAAGACCATGAGTGGTCACACTAATTCTGTATATGCTGTGGCTATATCCAGTGATTCACAGTTCATCGTATCGGGAAGTTATGATAATACGGTGAGACTATGGGACGTCAAGACAGGTACCTGTAAGACCATGAGTGGTCACACTAATTCTGTTTCATCTGTGGCAATATCCAGTGATTCAGAGTTCATCGTATCGGGAAGTTATGATAATACAGTGAGACTATGGGACGTCAAGACAGGTACCTGTAAGACCATGAGTGGTCACACAGGTTATGTATATGCTGTGGCTATATCCAGTGATTCAGAGTTCATCGTATCGGGAAGTGTTGATAATACGGTGAGACTATGGGACGTCAAGACAGGTACCTGTAAGACCATGAGTGGTCACACTAGTAATGCATATGCTTTGGCAATATCCAGTGATTCAGAGTTCATCGTATCGGGAAGTTATGATAATACGGTGAGACTATGGGACGTCAAGACAGGTACCTGTAAGACCATGAGTGGTCACACTAATTCTGTATATGCTGTGGCTATATCCAGTGATTCAGAGTTCATCGTATCGGGAAGTTATGATAATACGGTGAGACTATGGGACGTCAAGACAGGTACCTGTAAGACCATGAGTGGTCACACTAATTCTGTATATGCTGTGGCAATATCCAGTGATTCAGAGTTCATCGTATCGGGAAGTTATGATAATACAGTGAGACTATGGGACGTCAAGACAGGTACCTGTAAGACCATGAGTGGTCACACAGGTTATGTATATGCTGTGGCTATATCCAGTGATTCAGAGTTCATCGTATCGGGAAGTGTTGATAATACGGTGAGACTATGGGACGTCAAGACAGGTACCTGTAAGACCATGAGTGGTCACACAGGTTATGTATATGCTGTGTCTATATCCAGTGATTCAGAGTTCATCGTATCGGGAAGTTATGATAATACAGTGAGACTATGGGACGTCAAGACAGGTACCTGTAAGACCATGAGTGGTCACACAGGTTATGCATATGCTGTGGCTATATCCAGTGATTCAGAGTTCATCGTATCGGGAAGTTATGATAATACGGTGAGACTATGGGACGTCAAGACAGGTACCTGTAAGACCATGAGTGGTCACACTAATTCTGTATATGCTGTGGCTATATCCAGTGATTCACAGTTCAATGTATCGGGAAGTGTTGATAAAACGGTGAGACTATGGGACGTCAAGACAGGTACCTGTAAGACCATGAGTGGTCACACAGATTCTGTATATGCTGTGGCTATATCCAGTGATTCAGAGTTCATCGTATCGGGAAGTTATGATAAAACGGTGAGACTATGGGACGTCAAGACAGGTACCTGTAAGACCATGAGTGGTCACACTAGTAATGCATATGCTTTGGCAATATCCAGTGATTCACAGTTCATCGTATCGGGAAGTTATGATAAAACGGTGAGACTATGGGACGTCAAGACAGGTACCTGTAAGACCATGAGTGGTCACACAGGTTATGTATATGCTGTGACTATATCCAGTGATTCAGAGTTCATCGTATCGGGAAGTTATGATAATACGGTGAGACTATGGGACGTCAAGACAGGTACCTGTAAGACCATGAGTGGTCACACTAATTCTGTTTCATCTGTGGCAATATCCAGTGATTCAGAGTTCATCGTATCGGGAAGTTATGATAATACAGTGAGACTATGGGACGTCAAGACAGGTACCTGTAAGACCATGAGTGGTCACACAGGTTATGCATATGCTGTGGCTATATCCAGTGATTCAGAGTTCATCGTATCGGGAAGTTATGATAATACGGTGAGACTATGGGACGTCAAGACAGGTACCTGTAAGACCATGAGTGGTCACACTAATTCTGTATATGCTGTGGCTATATCCAGTGATTCAGAGTTCATCGTATCGGAAAGTTATGATAATACGGTGAGACTATGGGACGTCAAGACAGGTACCTGTAAGACCATGAGTGGTCACACAGATTCTGTATATGCTGTGGCTATATCCAGTGATTCAGAGTTCATCGTATCGGAAAGTTATGATAAAACGGTGAGACTATGGGACGTCAAGACAGGTACCTGTAAGACCATGAGTGGTCACACTAGTAATGCATATGCTTTGGCAATATCCAGTGATTCACAGTTCATCGTATCGGGAAGTTATGATAAAACGGTGAGACTATGGGACGTCAAGACAGGTACCTGTAAGACCATGAGTGGTCACACAGGTTATGTATATGCTGTGACTATATCCAGTGATTCAGAGTTCATCGTATCGGGAAGTTATGATAATACGGTGAGACTATGGGACGTCAAGACAGGTACCTGTAAGACCATGAGTGGTCACACTAATTCTGTTTCATCTGTGGCAATATCCAGTGATTCAGAGTTCATCGTATCGGGAAGTTATGATAATACAGTGAGACTATGGGACGTCAAGACAGGTACCTGTAAGACCATGAGTGGTCACACAGGTTATGCATATGCTGTGGCTATATCCAGTGATTCAGAGTTCATCGTATCGGGAAGTTATGATAATACGGTGAGACTATGGGACGTCAAGACAGGTACCTGTAAGACCATGAGTGGTCACACTAATTCTGTATATGCTGTGGCTATATCCAGTGATTCAGAGTTCATCGTATCGGGAAGTTATGATAAAACGGTGAGACTATGGGACGTCAAGACAGGTACCTGTAAGACCATGAGTGGTCACACTAATTCTGTATATGCTGTGGCAATATCCAGTGATTCACAGTTCATCGTATCGGGAAGTTATGATAATACGGTGAGACTATGGGACGTCAAGACAGGTACCTGTAAGACCATGAGTGGTCACACTAATTCTGTATATGCTGTGGCTATATCCAGTGTTTCAGAGTTCATCGTATCGGAAAGTTATGATAATACGGTGAGACTATGGGACGTCAAGACAGGTACCTGTAAGACCATGAGTGGTCACACTAGTAATGCATATGCTTTGGCAATATCCAGTGATTCAGAGTTCATCGTATCGGGAAGTTATGATAATACGGTGAGACTATGGGACGTCAAGACAGGTACCTGTAAGACCATGAGTGGTCACACTAGTAATGCATATGCTTTGGCAATATCCAGTGATTCAGAGTTCATCGTATCGGGAAGTTATGATAATACGGTGAGACTATGGGACGTCAAGACAGGTACCTGTAAGACCATGAGTGGTCACACTAATTCTGTTTCATCTGTGGCAATATCCAGTGATTCAGAGTTCATCGTATCGGGAAGTTATGATAATACAGTGAGACTATGGGACGTCAAGACAGGTACCTGTAAGACCATGAGTGGTCACACAGGTTATGTATATGCTGTGGCTATATCCAGTGATTCAGAGTTCATCGTATCGGGAAGTGTTGATAATACGGTGAGACTATGGGACGTCAAGACAGGTACCTGTAAGACCATGAGTGGTCACACTAGTAATGCATATGCTTTGGCAATATCCAGTGATTCAGAGTTCATCGTATCGGGAAGTTATGATAATACGGTGAGACTATGGGACGTCAAGACAGGTACCTGTAAGACCATGAGTGGTCACACTAATTCTGTTTCATCTGTGGCAATATCCAGTGATTCAGAGTTCATCGTATCGGGAAGTTATGATAAAACGGTGAGACTATGGGACGTCAAGACAGGTACCTGTAAGACCATGAGTGGTCACACTAATTCTGTATATGCTGTGGCTATATCCAGTGATTCAGAGTTCATCGTATCGGAAAGTTATGATAATACGGTGAGACTATGGGACGTCAAGACAGGTACCTGTAAGACCATGAGTGGTCACACAGGTTATGTATATTCTGTGGCAATATCCAGTGATTCAGAGTTCATCGTATCGGGAAGTGTTGATAATACGGTGAGACTATGGGACGTCAAGACAGGTACCTGTAAGACCATGAGTGGTCACACTAATTCTGTATATGCTGTGGCTATATCCAGTGATTCACAGTTCATCGTATCGGGAAGTTATGATAATACGGTGAGACTATGGGACGTCAAGACAGGTACCTGTAAGACCATGAGTGGTCACACTAATTCTGTTTCATCTGTGGCAATATCCAGTGATTCAGAGTTCATCGTATCGGGAAGTTATGATAATACAGTGAGACTATGGGACGTCAAGACAGGTACCTGTAAGACCATGAGTGGTCACACAGGTTATGTATATGCTGTGGCTATATCCAGTGATTCAGAGTTCATCGTATCGGGAAGTGTTGATAATACGGTGAGACTATGGGACGTCAAGACAGGTACCTGTAAGACCATGAGTGGTCACACAGATTTTGTAAGAACTGTGTCTATATCCAGTGATTCAGAGCTCATCGTATCGGGAAGTTATGATAAAACGGTGAGACTATGGGACGTCAAGACAGGTACCTGTAAGACCATGAGTGGTCACACAGATTCTGTATATGCTGTGGCTATATCCAGTGATTCAGAGTTCATCGTATCGGGAAGTTATGATAATACGGTGAGACTATGGGACGTCAAGACAGGTACCTGTAAGACCATGAGTGGTCACACTAATTCTGTTTCATCTGTGGCAATATCCAGTGATTCAGAGTTCATCGTATCGGGAAGTTATGATAATACAGTGAGACTATGGGACGTCAAGACAGGTACCTGTAAGACCATGAGTGGTCACACAGATTTTGTAAGAACTGTGTCTATATCCAGTGATTCAGAGTTTATCGTATCGGAAAGTTATGATAATACGGTGAGACTATGGGACGTCAAGACAGGTACCTGTAAGACCATGAGTGGTCACACAGATTTTGTAAGAACTGTGTCTATATCCAGTGATTCAGAGCTCATCGTATCGGGAAGTTATGATAAAACGGTGAGACTATGGGACGTCAAGACAGGTACCTGTAAGACCATGAGTGGTCACACAGATTCTGTATATGCTGTGGCTATATCCAGTGATTCAGAGTTCATCGTATCGGGAAGTTATGATAAAACGGTGAGACTATGGGACGTCAAGACAGGTACCTGTAAGACCATGAGTGGTCACACAGATTTTGTATATGCTGTGTCTATATCCAGTTATTCACAGTTCAATGTATCGGGAAGTGTTGATAATACGGTGAGACTATGGGACGTCAAGACAGGTACCTGTAAGACCATGAGTGGTCACACAGATTCTGTATATTCTGTGGCAATATCCAGTGATTCACAGTTCAATGTCTCGGGAAGTTATGATAATACAGTGAGACTATGATACGTCAAGACAGGTACCTGTAAGACCATGAGTGGTCACACAGATTCTGTATATGCTGTGGCTATATCCAGTGATTCAGAGTTCATCGTATCGGGAAGTGTTGATAATACGGTGAGACTATGGGACGTCAAGACAGGTACCTGTAAGACCATGAGTGGTCACACAGGTTTTGTATATGCTGTGTCTATATCCAGTGATTCAGAGTTCATCGTATCGGGAAGTGTTGATAATACGGTGAGACTATGGGACGTCAAGACAGGTACCTGTAAGACCATGAGTGGTCACACAGGTTTTGTATATGCTGTGGCTATATCCAGTGATTCAGAGTTTGTCGTATCGGGAAGTGTTGATAATACGGTGAGACTATGGGACGTCAAGACAGGTACCTGTAAGACCATGAGTGGTCACACAGATTTTGTATATGCTGTGGCTATATCCAGTGATTCAGAGTTCATCGTATCGGAAAGTTATGATAATACGGTGAGACTATGGGACGTCAAGACAGGTACCTGTAAGACCATGAGTGGTCACACTAATTCTGTTTCATCTGTGGCAATATCCAGTGATTCAGAGTTCATCGTATCGGGAAGTTATGATAATACAGTGAGACTATGGGACGTCAAGACAGGTACCTGTAAGACCATGAGTGGTCACACAGGTTATGTATATGCTGTGGCTATATCCAGTGATTCAGAGTTCATCGTATCGGGAAGTGTTGATAATACGGTGAGACTATGGGACGTCAAGACAGGTACCTGTAAGACCATGAGTGGTCACACAGATTTTGTAAGAACTGTGTCTATATCCAGTGATTCAGAGCTCATCGTATCGGGAAGTTATGATAAAACGGTGAGACTATGGGACGTCAAGACAGGTACCTGTAAGACCATGAGTGGTCACACAGGTTATGTATATGCTGTGGCTATATCCAGTGATTCAGAGTTCATCGTATCGGAAAGTTATGATAAAACGGTGAGACTATGGGACGTCAAGACAGGTACCTGTAAGACCATGAGTGGTCACACTAATTCTGTTTCATCTGTGGCAATATCCAGTGATTCACAGTTCAATGTCTCGGGAAGTTATGATAAAACGGTGAGACTATGGGACGTCAAGACAGGTACCTGTAAGACCATGAGTGGTCACACAGATTTTGTATATGCTGTGTCTATATCCAGTTATTCACAGTTCAATGTATCGGGAAGTGTTGATAATACGGTGAGACTATGGGACGTCAAGACAGGTACCTGTAAGACCATGAGTGGTCACACAGATTCTGTATATTCTGTGGCAATATCCAGTGATTCACAGTTCAATGTCTCGGGAAGTTATGATAATACAGTGAGACTATGATACGTCAAGACAGGTACCTGTAAGACCATGAGTGGTCACACAGATTCTGTATATGCTGTGGCTATATCCAGTGATTCAGAGTTCATCGTATCGGGAAGTGTTGATAATACGGTGAGACTATGGGACGTCAAGACAGGTACCTGTAAGACCATGAGTGGTCACACAGGTTTTGTATATGCTGTGTCTATATCCAGTGATTCAGAGTTCATCGTATCGGGAAGTGTTGATAATACGGTGAGACTATGGGACGTCAAGACAGGTACCTGTAAGACCATGAGTGGTCACACAGGTTTTGTATATGCTGTGGCTATATCCAGTGATTCAGAGTTTGTCGTATCGGGAAGTGTTGATAATACGGTGAGACTATGGGACGTCAAGACAGGTACCTGTAAGACCATGAGTGGTCACACAGATTTTGTATATGCTGTGGCTATATCCAGTGATTCAGAGTTCATCGTATCGGAAAGTTATGATAATACGGTGAGACTATGGGACGTCAAGACAGGTACCTGTAAGACCATGAGTGGTCACACAGATTTTGTAAGAACTGTGTCTATATCCAGTGATTCAGAGTTTATCGTATCGGAAAGTTATGATAATACGGTGAGACTATGGGACGTCAAGACAGGTACCTGTAAGACCATGAGTGGTCACACTAGTAATGCATATGCTTTGGCAATATCCAGTGATTCACAGTTCAATGTATCGAGAAGTTATGATAATACGGTGAGACTATGGGACGTCAAGACAGGTACCTGTAAGACCATGAGTGGTAACCTAATTCTGTATATGCTGTGGCTATATCCAGTGATTCAGAGTTCATCGTATCGGGAAGTTATGATAATACGGTGAGACTATGGGACGTCAAGACAGGTACCTGTAAGACCATGAGTGGTCACACTAATTCTGTTTCATCTGTGGCAATATCCAGTGATTCACAGTTCATCGTATCGGGAAGTTATGATAATACGGTGAGACTATGGGACGTCAAGACAGGTACCTGTAAGAACGTGAGTGGTCACACAGGTTATGTATATGCTGTGTCTATATCCAGTGATTCAGAGTTCATCGTATCGGGAAGTTATGATAATACAGTGAGACTATGGGACGTCAAGACAGGTACCTGTAAGACCATGAGTGGTCACACAGGTTTTGTATATGCTGTGTCTATATCCAGTGATTCAGAGTTCAATGTATCGGGAAGTTATGATGATACAGTGAGACTATGGGACGTTAAGACAGGTACCTGTAAGACCATGAGTGGTCACACAGATTTTGTATATGCTGTGTCTATATCCAGTGATTCACAGTTCAATGTTTCGGGAAGTGTTGATAATACAGTGAGACTATGGGACGTCAAGACAGGTACCTGTAAGACCATGAGTGGTCACACAGATTCTGTATATGCTGTGGCTATATCCAGTGATTCAGAGTTCATCGTATCGGGAAGTTATGATAATACGGTGAGACTATGGGACGTCAAGACAGGTACCTGTAAGACCATGAGTGGTCACACTAGTAATGCATATGCTTTGGCAATATCCAGTGATTCAGAGTTTATCGTATCGGGAAGTTATGATAATACGGTGAGACTATGGGACGTCAAGACAGGTACCTGTAAGACCATGAGTGGTCACACAGATTTTGTAAGAACTGTGTCTATATCCAGTGATTCAGAGTTCATCGTATCGGGAAGTTATGATAAAACGGTGAGACTATGGGACGTCAAGACAGGTACCTGTAAGACCATGAGTGGTCACACAGATTCTGTATATGCTGTGGCTATATCCAGTGATTCAGAGTTCATCGTATCGGGAAGTTATGATAATACGGTGAGACTATGGGACGTCAAGACAGGTACCTGTAAGACCATGAGTGGTCACACTAATTCTGTATATGCTGTGGCTATATCCAGTGATTCACAGTTCAATGTATCGGGAAGTGTTGATAATACGGTGAGACTATGGGACGTCAAGACAGGTACCTGTAAGACCATGAGTGGTCACACAGGTTATGTATATGCTGTGGCAATATCCAGTGATTCAGAGTTCATCGTATCGGGAAGTTATGATAATACGGTGAGACTATGGGACGTCAAGACAGGTACCTGTAAGACCATGAGTGGTCACACTAGTAATGCATATGCTTTGGCAATATCCAGTGATTCAGAGTTTATCGTATCGGGAAGTTATGATAATACGGTGAGACTATGGGACGTCAAGACAGGTACCTGTAAGACCATGAGTGGTCACACAGATTTTGTAAGAACTGTGTCTATATCCAGTGATTCAGAGTTCATCGTATCGGGAAGTTATGATAAAACGGTGAGACTATGGGACGTCAAGACAGGTACCTGTAAGACCATGAGTGGTCACACAGATTCTGTTTCATCTGTGGCTATATCCAGTGATTCAGAGTTCATCGTATCGGAAAGTTATGATAATACGGTGAGACTATGGGACGTCAAGACAGGTACCTGTAAGACCATGAGTGGTCACACTAATTCTGTATATGCTGTGGCTATATCCAGTGATTCACAGTTCAATGTATCGGGAAGTGTTGATAATACGGTGAGACTATGGGACGTCAAGACAGGTACCTGTAAGACCATGAGTGGTCACACAGGTTATGTATATGCTGTGGCAATATCCAGTGATTCAGAGTTCATCGTATCGGGAAGTTATGATAATACGGTGAGACTATGGGACGTCAAGACAGGTACCTGTAAGACCATGAGTGGTCACACTAGTAATGCATATGCTTTGGCAATATCCAGTGATTCAGAGTTTATCGTATCGGGAAGTTATGATAATACGGTGAGACTATGGGACGTCAAGACAGGTACCTGTAAGACCATGAGTGGTCACACAGAATTTGTAAGAACTGTGTCTATATCCAGTGATTCAGAGTTCATCGTATCGGGAAGTTATGATAAAACGGTGAGACTATGGGACGTCAAGACAGGTACCTGTAAGACCATGAGTGGTCACACAGATTCTGTATATGCTGTGGCTATATCCAGTGATTCAGAGTTCATCGTATCGGGAAGTTATGATAATACGGTGAGACTATGGGACGTCAAGACAGGTACCTGTAAGACCATGAGTGGTCACACTAGTAATGCATATGCTTTGGCAATATACAGTGATTCACAGTTCAATGTATCGGGAAGTGTTGATAATACGGTGAGACTATGGGACGTCAAGACAGGTACCTGTAAGACCATGAGTGGTCACACAGATTCTGTATATGCTGTTGCTATATCCAGTGATTCAGAGTTTATCGTATCGAGAAGTTATGATAAAACGGTGAGACTATGGGACGTCAAGACAGGTACCTGTAAGACCATGAGTGGTCACACAGGTTATGCATATGCTGTGGCTATATCCAGTGATTCACAGTTCATCGTATCGGGAAGTTATGATAATACGGTGAGACTATGGGACGTCAAGACAGGTACCTGTAAGACCATGAGTGGTCACACAGGTTATGCATATGCTGTGGCTATATCCAGTGATTCAGAGTTTGTCGTATCGGGAAGTTATGATAATACGGTGAGACTATGGGACGTCAAGACAGGTACCTGTAAGACCATGAGTGGTCACACTAGTAATGCATATGCTTTGGCAATATCCAGTGATTCAGAGTTTATCGTATCGGGAAGTTATGATAATACAGTGAGACTATGATACGTCAAGACAGGTACCTGTAAGACCATGAGTGGTCACACTAATTCTGTATATGCTGTGGCTATATCCAGTGATTCAGAGTTCATCGTATCGGAAAGTTATGATAATACGGTGAGACTATGGGACGTCAAGACAGGTACCTGTAAGACCATGAGTGGTCACACAGATTCTGTATATGCTGTGGCTATATCCAGTGATTCAGAGTTCATCGCATCGGGAAGTTATGATAATACGGTGAGACTATGGGACGTCAAGACAGGTACCTGTAAGACCATGAGTGGTCACACTAGTAATGCATATGCTTTGGCAATATCCAGTGATTCACAGTTCAATGTATCGGGAAGTGTTGATAATACGGTGAGACTATGGGACGTCAAGACAGGTACCTGTAAGACCATGAGTGGTCACACAGATTCTGTATATGCTGTGGCTATATCCAGTGATTCAGAGTTCATCGCATCGGGAAGTTATGATAATACGGTGAGACTATGGGACGTCAAGACAGGTACCTGTAAGACCATGAGTGGTCACACTAGTAATGCATATGCTTTGGCAATATACAGTGATTCACAGTTCAAAGTATCGGGAAGTTTTGATAATACGGTGAGACTATGGGACGTCAAGACAGGTACCTGTAAGACCATGAGTGGTCACACAGATTCTGTATATGCTGTTGCTATATCCAGTGATTCAGAGTTTATCGTATCGAGAAGTTATGATAATACGGTGAGACTATGGGACGTCAAGACAGGTACCTGTAAGACCATGAGTGGTCACACAGATTTTGCATATGAACTGTGTCTATATCCAGTGATTCAGAGTTCATCGTATCGGGAAGTTATGATAAAACGGTGAGACTATGGGACGTCAAGACAGGTACCTGTAAGACCATGAGTGGTCACACAGGTTATGCATATGCTGTGGCTATATCCAGTGATTCAGAGTTTGTCGTATCGGGAAGTTATGATAAAACGGTGAGACTATGGGACGTCAAGACAGGTACCTGTAAGACCATGAGTGGTCACACTAGTAATGCATATGCTTTGGCAATATCCAGTGATTCAGAGTTCATCGTATCGGGAAGTTATGATAATACAGTGAGACTATGATACGTCAAGACAGGTACCTGTAAGACCATGAGTGGTCACACTAATTCTGTATATGCTGTGGCTATATCCAGTGATTCAGAGTTCATCGTATCGGAAAGTTATGATAATACGGTGAGACTATGGGACGTCAAGACAGGTACCTGTAAGACCATGAGTGGTCACACAGATTCTGTATATGCTGTGGCTATATCCAGTGATTCAGAGTTCATCGCATCGGGAAGTTATGATAATACGGTGAGACTATGGGACGTCAAGACAGGTACCTGTAAGACCATGAGTGGTCACACTAGTAATGCATATGCTTTGGCAATATCCAGTGATTCACAGTTCAATGTATCGGGAAGTGTTGATAATACGGTGAGACTATGGGACGTCAAGACAGGTACCTGTAAGACCATGAGTGGTCACACAGATTCTGTATATGCTGTTGCTATATCCAGTGATTCAGAGTTTATCGTATCGAGAAGTTATGATAATACGGTGAGACTATGGGACGTCAAGACAGGTACCTGTAAGACCATGAGTGGTCACACTAATTCTGTATATGCTGTGGCTATATCCAGTGATTCAGAGTTCATCGTATCGGGAAGTTATGATAATACGGTGAGACTATGGGACGTCAAGACAGGTACCTGTAAGACCATGAGTGGTCACACTAATTCTGTATATGCTGTGGCTATATCCAGTGATTCAGAGTTTGTCGTATCGGGAAGTTATGATAAAACGGTGAGACTATGGGACGTCAAGACAGGTACCTGTAAGACCATGAGTGGTCACACAGGTTTTGTATATGCTGTTGCTATATCCAGTGATTCAGAGTTTATCGTATCGGAAAGTTATGATAATACGGTGAGACTATGGGACGTCAAGACAGGTACCTGTAAGACCATGAGTGGTCACACTAGTAATGCATATGCTGTGTCTATATCCAGTGATTCAGAGTTCATCGTATCGGGAAGTTATGATAATACGGTGAGACTATGGGACGTCAAGACAGGTACCTGTAAGACCATGAGTGGTCACACAGGTTTTGTATATGCTGTTGCTATATCCAGTGATTCAGAGTTTATCGTATCGGAAAGTTATGATAATACGGTGAGACTATGGGACGTCAAGACAGGTACCTGTAAGACCATGAGTGGTCACACTAGTAATGCATATGCTGTGTCTATATCCAGTGATTCAGAGTTCATCGTATCGGGAAGTTATGATAAAACGGTGAGACTATGGGACGTCAAGACAGGTACCTGTAAGACCATGAGTGGTCACACTAATTCTGTATATGCTGTGGCTATATCCAGTGATTCAGAGTTCATCGTATCGGAAAGTGTATGATAATACGGTGAGACTATGGGACGTCAAGACAGGTACCTGTAAGACCATGAGTGGTCACACAGGTTATGCATATGCTGTGGCTATATCCAGTGATTCAGAGTTCATCGTATCGGGAAGTTATGATAATACGGTGAGACTATGGGACGTCAAGACAGGTACCTGTAAGACCATGAGTGGTCACACTAGTAATGCATATGCTGTGGCTATATCCAGTGATTCAGAGTTCATCGTATCGGGAAGTTATGATAATACGGTGAGACTATGGGACGTCAAGACAGGTACCTGTAAGACCATGAGTGGTCACACTAGAATGTATATGCTGTGGCTATATCCAGTGATTCACAGTTCATCGTATCGGGAAGTTATGATAATACGGTGAGACTATGGGACGTCAAGACAGGTACCTGTAAGACCATGAGTGGTCACACAGGTTATGTATATGTTGTGGCTATATCCAGTGATTCAGAGTTCATCGTATCGGGAAGTTATGATAAAACGGTGAGACTATGGGACGTCAAGACAGGTACCTGTAAGACCATGAGTGGTCACACTAATTCTGTATATGCTGTGGCTATATCCAGTGATTCAGAGTTCATCGTATCGGAAAGTTATGATAAAACGGTGAGACTATGGGACGTCAAGACAGGTACCTGTAAGACCATGAGTGGTCACACAGGTTATGCATATGCTGTGGCTATATCCAGTGATTCAGAGTTCATCGTATCGGGAAGTTATGATAATACGGTGAGACTATGGGACGTCAAGACAGGTACCTGTAAGACCATGAGTGGTCACACAGATTCTGTATATGCTGTGGCTATATCCAGTGATTCACAGTTCAATGTATCGGGAAGTTATGATAATACAGTGAGACTATGATACGTCAAGACAGGTACCTGTAAGACCATGAGTGGTCACACTAATTCTGTATATGCTGTGGCTATATCCAGTGATTCAGAGTTCATCGTATCGGAAAGTTATGATAATACGGTGAGACTATGGGACGTCAAGACAGGTACCTGTAAGACCATGAGTGGTCACACAGGTTATGCATATGCTGTGGCTATATCCAGTGATTCAGAGTTCATCGTATCGGGAAGTTATGATGATACGGTGAGACTATGGGACGTCAAGACAGGTACCTGTAAGACCATGAGTGGTCACACAGATTCTGTATATGCTGTGGCTATATCCAGTGATTCACAGTTCAATGTATCGGGAAGTTATGATAATACAGTGAGACTATGATACGTCAAGACAGGTACCTGTAAGACCATGAGTGGTCACACTAATTCTGTATATGCTGTGGCTATATCCAGTGATTCAGAGTTCATCGTATCGGAAAGTTATGATAATACGGTGAGACTATGGGACGTCAAGACAGGTACCTGTAAGACCATGAGTGGTCACACAGATTCTGTATATGCTGTGGCTATATCCAGTGATTCAGAGTTCATCGTATCGGAAAGTTATGATAATACGGTGAGACTATGGGACGTCAAGACAGGTACCTGTAAGACCATGAGTGGTCACACTAATTCTGTTTCATCTGTGGCTATATCCAGTGATTCAGAGTTCATCGCATCGGGAAGTTATGATAATACGGTGAGACTATGGGACGTCAAGACAGGTACCTGTAAGACCATGAGTGGTCACACTAGTAATGCATATGCTTTGGCAATATCCAGTGATTCACAGTTCAATGTATCGGGAAGTGTTGATAATACGGTGAGACTATGGGACGTCAAGACAGGTACCTGTAAGACCATGAGTGGTCACACTAGTAATGCATATGCTGTGGCTATATCCAGTGATTCAGAGTTCATCGTATCGGGAAGTTATGATAATACGGTGAGACTATGGGACGTCAAGACAGGTACCTGTAAGACCATGAGTGGTCACACAGATTCTGTATATGCTGTGGCTATATCCAGTGATTCACAGTTCAATGTATCGGGAAGTTATGATAATACAGTGAGACTATGATACGTCAAGACAGGTACCTGTAAGACCATGAGTGGTCACACTAATTCTGTATATGCTGTGGCTATATCCAGTGATTCAGAGTTCATCGTATCGGAAAGTTATGATAATACGGTGAGACTATGGGACGTCAAGACAGGTACCTGTAAGACCATGAGTGGTCACACAGATTCTGTATATGCTGTGGCTATATCCAGTGATTCAGAGTTCATCGTATCGGAAAGTTATGATAATACGGTGAGACTATGGGACGTCAAGACAGGTACCTGTAAGACCATGAGTGGTCACACTAATTCTGTTTCATCTGTGGCTATATCCAGTGATTCAGAGTTCATCGCATCGGGAAGTGTTGATAAAACGGTGAGACTATGGGACGTCAAGACAGGTACCTGTAAGACCATGAGTGGTCACACTAGTAATGCATATGCTTTGGCAATATCCAGTGATTCACAGTTCAATGTATCGGGAAGTGTTGATAATACGGTGAGACTATGGGACGTCAAGACAGGTACCTGTAAGACCATGAGTGGTCACACTAGTAATGCATATGCTGTGTCTATATCCAGTGATTCAGAGTTCATCGTATCGGGAAGTTATGATAATACGGTGAGACTATGGGACGTCAAGACAGGTACCTGTAAGACCATGAGTGGTCACACAGGTTTTGTATATGCTGTGGCTATATCCAGTGATTCAGAGTTCATCGTATCGGGAAGTTATGATAAAACGGTGAGACTATGGGACGTCAAGACAGGTACCTGTAAGACCATGAGTGGTCACACAGATTCTGTATATGCTGTGGCTATATCCAGTGATTCACAGTTCAATGTATCGGGAAGTTATGATAAAACGGTGAGACTATGGGACGTCAAGACAGGTACCTGTAAGACCATGAGTGGTCACACTAATTCTGTATATGCTGTGGCTATATCCAGTGATTCAGAGTTCATCGTATCGGGAAGTTATGATAAAACGGTGAGACTATGGGACGTCAAGACAGGTACCTGTAAGACCATGAGTGGTCACACAGGTTATGCATATGCTGTGGCTATATCCAGTGATTCAGAGTTCATCGTATCGGGAAGTTATGATAATACGGTGAGACTATGGGACGTCAAGACAGGTACCTGTAAGACCATGAGTGGTCACACTAGTAATGCATATGCTGTGGCTATATCCAGTGATTCAGAGTTCATCGTATCGGGAAGTTATGATAATACGGTGAGACTATGGGACGTCAAGACAGGTACCTGTAAGACCATGAGTGGTCACACTAGTAATGCATATGCTTTGGCAATATCCAGTGATTCACAGTTCATCGTATCGGGAAGTTATGATAATACGGTGAGACTATGGGACGTCAAGACAGGTACCTGTAAGACCATGAGTGGTCACACAGGTTATGTATATGTTGTGGCTATATCCAGTGATTCAGAGTTCATCGTATCGGGAAGTTATGATAAAACGGTGAGACTATGGGACGTCAAGACAGGTACCTGTAAGACCATGAGTGGTCACACTAATTCTGTATATGCTGTGGCTATATCCAGTGATTCAGAGTTCATCGTATCGGAAAGTTATGATAAAACGGTGAGACTATGGGACGTCAAGACAGGTACCTGTAAGACCATGAGTGGTCACACAGGTTATGCATATGCTGTGGCTATATCCAGTGATTCAGAGTTCATCGTATCGGAAAGTTATGATAATACGGTGAGACTATGGGACGTCAAGACAGGTACCTGTAAGACCATGAGTGGTCACACTAATTCTGTATATGCTGTGGCTATATCCAGTGATTCAGAGTTCATCGTATCGGAAAGTTATGATAATACGGTGAGACTATGGGACGTCAAGACAGGTACCTGTAAGACCATGAGTGGTCACACAGGTTATGCATATGCTGTGGCTATATCCAGTGATTCAGAGTTTATCGTATCGGGAAGTTATGATAATACGGTGAGACTATGGGACGTCAAGACAGGTACCTGTAAGACCATGAGTGGTCACACTAGTAATGCATATGCTTTGGCAATATCCAGTGATTCACAGTTCATCGTATCGGGAAGTTATGATAATACGGTGAGACTATGGGACGTCAAGACAGGTACCTGTAAGACCATGAGTGGTCACACAGGTTATGCATATGCTGTGGCTATATCCAGTGATTCAGAGTTCATCGTATCGGGAAGTTATGATAATACGGTGAGACTATGGGACGTCAAGACAGGTACCTGTAAGACCATGAGTGGTCACACAGGTTTTGTATATGCTGTGGCTATATCCAGTGATTCAGAGTTTATCGTATCGGGAAGTTATGATGATACGGTGAGACTATGGGACGTCAAGACAGGTACCTGTAAGACCATGAGTGGTCACACTAATTCTGTATATGCTGTGGCTATATCCAGTGATTCAGAGTTCATCGTATCGGGAAGTTATGATAAAACGGTGAGACTATGGGACGTCAAGACAGGTACCTGTAAGACCATGAGTGGTCACACAGATTCTGTATATGCTGTGACTATATCCAGTGATTCACAGTTCATCGTATCGGGAAGTTATGATGATACGGTGAGACTATGGGACGTCAAGACAGGTACCTGTAAGACCATGAGTGGTCACACAGATTCTGTATATGCTGTGGCTATATCCAGTGATTCAGAGTTTATCGTATCGGGAAGTTATGATGATACGGTGAGACTATGGGACGTCAAGACAGGTACCTGTAAGACCATGAGTGGTCACACAGGTTATGCATATGCTGTGGCTATATCCAGTGATTCAGAGTTCATCGTATCGGGAAGTTATGATAATACAGTGAGACTATGGGACGTCAAGACAGGTACCTGTAAGACCATGAGTGGTCACACAGGTTTTGTATATGCTGTGGCTATATCCAGTGATTCAGAGTTTATCGTATCGGGAAGTTATGATGATACGGTGAGACTATGGGACGTCAAGACAGGTACCTGTAAGACCATGAGTGGTCACACAGGTTTTGTATATGCTGTGGCTATATCCAGTGATTCAGAGTTCATCGTATCGGGAAGTTATGATAAAACGGTGAGACTATGGGACGTCAAGACAGGTACCTGTAAGACCATGAGTGGTCACACAGGTTATGTATATGCTGTGGCTATATCCAGTGATTCAGAGTTCATCGTATCGGGAAGTTATGATAATACAGTGAGACTATGGGACGTCAAGACAGGTACCTGTAAGATCATGAGTGGTCACACAGGTTATGCATATGCTGTGGCTATATCCAGTGATTCAGAGTTCATCGTATCGGGAAGTTATGATAATACGGTGAGACTATGGGACGTCAAGACAGGTACCTGTAAGACCATGAGTGGTCACACTAATTCTGTATATGCTGTGGCTATATCCAGTGATTCAGAGTTCATCGTATCGGGAAGTTATGATAAAACGGTGAGACTATGGGACGTCAAGACAGGTACCTGTAAGACCATGAGTGGTCACACAGGTTATGCATATGCTGTGGCTATATCCAGTGATTCAGAGTTCATCGTATCGGAAAGTTATGATAATACGGTGAGACTATGGGACGTCAAGACAGGTACCTGTAAGACCATGAGTGGTCACACAGGTTATGCATATGCTGTGGCTATATCCAGTGATTCAGAGTTCATCGTATCGGGAAGTTATGATAATACGGTGAGACTATGGGACGTCAAGACAGGTACCTGTAAGACCATGAGTGGTCACACAGGTTTTGTATATGCTGTGGCTATATCCAGTGATTCAGAGTTCATCGTATCGGGAAGTTATGATAAAACGGTGAGACTATGGGACGTCAAGACAGGTACCTGTAAGACCATGAGTGGTCACACAGATTTTGTAAGAACTGTGTCTATATCCAGTGATTCAGAGTTCATCGTATCGGGAAGTTATGATGATACGGTGAGACTATGGGACGTCAAGACAGGTACCTGTAAGACCATGAGTGGTCACACAGATTCTGTATATGCTGTGGCTATATCCAGTGATTCAGAGTTTATCGTATCGGGAAGTTATGATGATACGGTGAGACTATGGGACGTCAAGACAGGTACCTGTAAGACCATGAGTGGTCACACAGGTTATGCATATGCTGTGGCTATATCCAGTGATTCAGAGTTCATCGTATCGGGAAGTTATGATAATACGGTGAGACTATGGGACGTCAAGACAGGTACCTGTAAGACCATGAGTGGTCACACAGGTTTTGTATATGCTGTGGCTATATCCAGTGATTCAGAGTTCATCGTATCGGGAAGTTATGATAAAACGGTGAGACTATGGGACGTCAAGACAGGTACCTGTAAGACCATGAGTGGTCACACAGGTTATGCATATGCTGTGGCTATATCCAGTGATTCAGAGTTCATCGTATCGGAAAGTTATGATAATACGGTGAGACTATGGGACGTCAAGACAGGTACCTGTAAGACCATGAGTGGTCACACAGGTTATGCATATGCTGTGGCTATATCCAGTGATTCAGAGTTCATCGTATCGGGAAGTTATGATAAAACGGTGAGACTATGGGACGTCAAGACAGGTACCTGTAAGACCATGAGTGGTCACACAGGTTATGTATATGCTGTGGCTATATCCAGTGATTCAGAGTTCATCGTATCGGGAAGTTATGATAATACAGTGAGACTATGGGACGTCAAGACAGGTACCTGTAAGACCATGAGTGGTCACACAGGTTATGCATATGCTGTGGCTATATCCAGTGATTCAGAGTTCATCGTATCGGGAAGTTATGATAATACGGTGAGACTATGGGACGTCAAGACAGGTACCTGTAAGACCATGAGTGGTCACACAGGTTTTGTATATGCTGTGGCTATATCCAGTGATTCAGAGTTCATCGTATCGGGAAGTTATGATAAAACGGTGAGACTATGGGACGTCAAGACAGGTACCTGTAAGACCATGAGTGGTCACACAGGTTATGCATATGCTGTGGCTATATCCAGTGATTCAGAGTTCATCGTATCGGAAAGTTATGATAATACGGTGAGACTATGGGACGTCAAGACAGGTACCTGTAAGACCATGAGTGGTCACACTAGTAATGCATATGCTTTGGCAATATCCAGTGATTCACAGTTCATCGTATCGGGAAGTTATGATAATACGGTGAGACTATGGGACGTCAAGACAGGTACCTGTAAGACCATGAGTGGTCACACTAGTAATGCATATGCTTTGGCAATATCCAGTGATTCACAGTTCATCGTATCGGGAAGTTATGATAATACGGTGAGACTATGGGACGTCAAGACAGGTACCTGTAAGACCATGAGTGGTCACACAGGTTATGCATATGCTGTGGCTATATCCAGTGATTCAGAGTTCATCGTATCGGGAAGTTATGATAATACGGTGAGACTATGGGACGTCAAGACAGGTACCTGTAAGACCATGAGTGGTCACACAGGTTTTGTATATGCTGTGGCTATATCCAGTGATTCAGAGTTTATCGTATCGGGAAGTTATGATGATACGGTGAGACTATGGGACGTCAAGACAGGTACCTGTAAGACCATGAGTGGTCACACAGGTTTTGTATATGCTGTGGCTATATCCAGTGATTCAGAGTTCATCGTATCGGGAAGTTATGATAAAACGGTGAGACTATGGGACGTCAAGACAGGTACCTGTAAGACCATGAGTGGTCACACAGGTTATGTATATGCTGTGGCTATATCCAGTGATTCAGAGTTCATCGTATCGGGAAGTTATGATAATACAGTGAGACTATGGGACGTCAAGACAGGTACCTGTAAGATCATGAGTGGTCACACAGGTTATGCATATGCTGTGGCTATATCCAGTGATTCAGAGTTCATCGTATCGGGAAGTTATGATAATACGGTGAGACTATGGGACGTCAAGACAGGTACCTGTAAGACCATGAGTGGTCACACAGATTTTGTATATGCTGTGGCTATATCCAGTGATTCAGAGTTCATCGTATCGGGAAGTTATGATAAAACGGTGAGACTATGGGACGTCAAGACAGGTACCTGTAAGACCATGAGTGGTCACACAGGTTATGCATATGCTGTGGCTATATCCAGTGATTCAGAGTTCATCGTATCGGAAAGTTATGATAATACGGTGAGACTATGGGACGTCAAGACAGGTACCTGTAAGACCATGAGTGGTCACACAGGTTATGCATATGCTGTGGCTATATCCAGTGATTCAGAGTTCATCGTATCGGGAAGTTATGATAATACGGTGAGACTATGGGACGTCAAGACAGGTACCTGTAAGACCATGAGTGGTCACACAGGTTTTGTATATGCTGTGGCTATATCCAGTGATTCAGAGTTCATCGTATCGGGAAGTTATGATAAAACGGTGAGACTATGGGACGTCAAGACAGGTACCTGTAAGACCATGAGTGGTCACACAGATTTTGTAAGAACTGTGTCTATATCCAGTGATTCAGAGTTCATCGTATCGGGAAGTTATGATGATACGGTGAGACTATGGGACGTCAAGACAGGTACCTGTAAGACCATGAGTGGTCACACAGATTTTGTAAGAACTGTGTCTATATCCAGTGATTCAGAGTTCATCGTATCGGGAAGTTATGATGATACGGTGAGACTATGGGACGTCAAGACAGGTACCTGTAAGACCATGAGTGGTCACACAGATTCTGTATATGCTGTGGCTATATCCAGTGATTCAGAGTTTATCGTATCGGGAAGTTATGATGATACGGTGAGACTATGGGACGTCAAGACAGGTACCTGTAAGACCATGAGTGGTCACACAGGTTATGCATATGCTGTGGCTATATCCAGTGATTCAGAGTTCATCGTATCGGGAAGTTATGATAATACAGTGAGACTATGGGACGTCAAGACAGGTACCTGTAAGACCATGAGTGGTCACACAGGTTTTGTATATGCTGTGGCTATATCCAGTGATTCAGAGTTTATCGTATCGGGAAGTTATGATAAAACGGTGAGACTATGGGACGTCAAGACAGGTACCTGTAAGACCATGAGTGGTCACACAGGTTTTGTATATGCTGTGGCTATATCCAGTGATTCAGAGTTCATCGTATCGGGAAGTTATGATAAAACGGTGAGACTATGGGACGTCAAGACAGGTACCTGTAAGACCATGAGTGGTCACACAGGTTATGCATATGCTGTGGCTATATCCAGTGATTCAGAGTTCATCGTATCGGAAAGTTATGATAATACGGTGAGACTATGGGACGTCAAGACAGGTACCTGTAAGACCATGAGTGGTCACACAGGTTATGCATATGCTGTGGCTATATCCAGTGATTCAGAGTTCATCGTATCGGGAAGTTATGATAATACGGTGAGACTATGGGACGTCAAGACAGGTACCTGTAAGACCATGAGTGGTCACACAGGTTTTGTATATGCTGTGGCTATATCCAGTGATTCAGAGTTCATCGTATCGGGAAGTTATGATAAAACGGTGAGACTATGGGACGTCAAGACAGGTACCTGTAAGACCATGAGTGGTCACACAGATTTTGTAAGAACTGTGTCTATATCCAGTGATTCAGAGTTCATCGTATCGGGAAGTTATGATGATACGGTGAGACTATGGGACGTCAAGACAGGTACCTGTAAGACCATGAGTGGTCACACAGATTTTGTAAGAACTGTGTCTATATCCAGTGATTCAGAGTTCATCGTATCGGGAAGTTATGATGATACGGTGAGACTATGGGACGTCAAGACAGGTACCTGTAAGACCATGAGTGGTCACACAGATTCTGTATATGCTGTGGCTATATCCAGTGATTCAGAGTTTATCGTATCGGGAAGTTATGATGATACGGTGAGACTATGGGACGTCAAGACAGGTACCTGTAAGACCATGAGTGGTCACACTAGTAATGCATATGCTTTGGCAATATCCAGTGATTCACAGTTCATCGTATCGGAAAGTTATGATAATACGGTGAGACTATGGGACCTCAAGACAGGTACCTGTAAGACCATGAGTGGTCACACTAGTAATGCATATGCTTTGGCAATATCCAGTGATTCACAGTTCATCGTATCGGGAAGTTATGATAATACGGTGAGACTATGGGACGTCAAGACAGGTACCTGTAAGACCATGAGTGGTCACACAGGTTTTGTAAGAACTGTGTCTATATCCAGTGATTCAGAGTTCAATGTCTCGGGAAGTTATGATAAAACGGTGAGACTATGGGACGTCAAGACAGGTACCTGTAAGACCATGAGTGGTCACACAGGTTATGCATATGCTGTGGCTATATCCAGTGATTCAGAGTTCATCGTATCGGGAAGTTATGATAAAACGGTGAGACTATGGGACGTCAAGACAGGTACCTGTAAGACCATGAGTGGTCACACTAGTTGAGTATCATCTGTGGCTATATCCAGTGATTCAGAGTTCATCGTATCGGGAAGTGGAGATAATACGGTGAGACTATGGGACGTCAAGACAGGTACCTGTAAGACCATGAGTGGTCACACTAGTTGAGTATCATCTGTGGCTATATCCAGTGATTCAGAGTTCATCGTATCGGGAAGTGTTGATAAAACGGTGAGACTATGGGACGTCAAGACAGGTACCTGTAAGACCATGAGTGGTCACACAGGTTATGCATATGCTGTGGCTATATCCAGTGATTCAGAGTTCATCGTATCGGGAAGTTATGATAATACAGTGAGACTATGGGACGTCAAGACAGGTACCTGTAAGACCATGAGTGGTCACACAGGTTTTGTATATGCTGTGGCTATATCCAGTGATTCAGAGTTCATCGTATCGGGAAGTTATGATAATACGGTGAGACTATGGGACGTCAAGACAGGTACCTGTAAGACCATGAGTGGTCACACAGGTTTTGTATATGCTGTGGCTATATCCAGTGATTCAGAGTTCATCGTATCGGGAAGTTATGATAAAACGGTGAGACTATGGGACGTCAAGACAGGTACCTGTAAGACCATGAGTGGTCACACAGGTTATGCATATGCTGTGGCTATATCCAGTGATTCAGAGTTCATCGTATCGGAAAGTTATGATAATACGGTGAGACTATGGGACGTCAAGACAGGTACCTGTAAGACCATGAGTGGTCACACAGGTTATGCATATGCTGTGGCTATATCCAGTGATTCAGAGTTCATCGTATCGGGAAGTTATGATAATACGGTGAGACTATGGGACGTCAAGACAGGTACCTGTAAGACCATGAGTGGTCACACAGGTTTTGTATATGCTGTGGCTATATCCAGTGATTCAGAGTTCATCGTATCGGGAAGTTATGATAAAACGGTGAGACTATGGGACGTCAAGACAGGTACCTGTAAGACCATGAGTGGTCACACAGATTTTGTATATGCTGTGTCTATATCCAGTGATTCAGAGTTCATCGTATCGGGAAGTTATGATAATACGGTGAGACTATGGGACGTCAAGACAGGTACCTGTAAGACCATGAGTGGTCACACAGATTCTGTATATGCTGTGGCTATATCCAGTGATTCAGAGTTCATCGTATCGGGAAGTTATGATAATACGGTGAGACTATGGGACGTCAAGACAGGTACCTGTAAGACCATGAGTGGTCACACAGGTTATGTATATGCTGTGGCTATATCCAGTGATTCAGAGTTCATCGTATCGGGAAGTTATGATAATACAGTGAGACTATGGGACGTCAAGACAGGTACCTGTAAGACCATGAGTGGTCACACAGCATATCCAGTGATTCAGAGTTCATCGTATCGGGAAGTTATGATAAAACGGTATGCATATGCTGTGGCTATATCCAGTGATTCAGAGTTCATCGTATCGGGAAGTTATGATAATACGGTGAGACTATGGGACGTCAAGACAGGTACCTGTAAGACCATGAGTGGTCACACAGGTTTTGTATATGCTGTGGCTATATCCAGTGATTCAGAGTTCATCGTATCGGGAAGTTATGATAAAACGGTGAGACTATGGGACGTCAAGACAGGTACCTGTAAGACCATGAGTGGTCACACAGGTTATGTATATGCTGTGGCTATATCCAGTGATTCAGAGTTCATCGTATCGGGAAGTTATGATAATAACGGTGAGACTATGGGACGTCAAGACAGGTACCTGTAAGACCATGAGTGGTCACACAGTAATGCATATGCTGTGGCTATATCCAGTGATTCACAGTTCATCGTATCGGGAAGTTATGATAATACGGTGAGACTATGGGACGTCAAGACAGGTACCTGTAAGACCATGAGTGGTCACACAGGTTTTGTATATGCTGTGGCTATATCCAGTGATTCAGAGTTCATCGTATCGGGAAGTTATGATAAAACGGTGAGACTATGGGACGTCAAGACAGGTACCTGTAAGACCATGAGTGGTCACACTAGTTGAGTATCATCTGTGGCTATATCCAGTGATTCAGAGTTCATCGTATCGGGAAGTCATGATTAGACGGTGAGACTATGGGACGTCAAGACAGGTACCTGTAAGACCATAAGTGGTCACACTAGTTAGGTATGATCTGTGGCTATATCCAGTGATTCAGAGTTCATCGTATCGGGAAGTGCAGATTAGACTGTGAGACTATGGGACGTCAAGACAGGTACCTGTAAGACCATGAGTGGTCACACTAGTTGAGTATCATCTGTGGCTATATCCAGTGATTCAGAGTTCATCGTATCGGGAAGTGGAGATAATACGGTGAGACTATGGGACGTCAAGACAGGTACCTGTAAGACCATGAGTGGTCACACTAGTTGAGTATCATCTGTGGCTATATCCAGTGATTCAGAGTTCATCGTATCGGGAAGTGTTGATAAAACGGTGAGACTATGGGACGTCAAGACAGGTACCTGTAAGACCATGAGTGGTCACACAGGTTATGCATATGCTGTGGCTATATCCAGTGATTCAGAGTTCATCGTATCGGGAAGTTATGATAATACAGTGAGACTATGGGACGTCAAGACAGGTACCTGTAAGACCATGAGTGGTCACACAGGTTTTGTATATGCTGTTGCTATATCCAGTGATTCAGAGTTTATCGTATCGGGAAGTTATGATAAAACGGTGAGACTATGGGACGTCAAGACAGGTACCTGTAAGACCATGAGTGGTCACACAGGTTTTGTATATGCTGTGGCTATATCCAGTGATTCAGAGTTCATCGTATCGGGAAGTTATGATAAAACGGTGAGACTATGGGACGTCAAGACAGGTACCTGTAAGACCATGAGTGGTCACACAGGTTATGTATATGCTGTGGCTATATCCAGTGATTCAGAGTTCATCGTATCGGGAAGTTATGATAATACAGTGAGACTATGGGACGTCAAGACAGGTACCTGTAAGACCATGAGTGGTCACACAGGTTATGCATATGCTGTGGCTATATCCAGTGATTCAGAGTTCATCGTATCGGGAAGTTATGATAATACGGTGAGACTATGGGACGTCAAGACAGGTACCTGTAAGACCATGAGTGGTCACACAGGTTTTGTATATGCTGTGGCTATATCCAGTGATTCAGAGTTCATCGTATCGGGAAGTTATGATAAAACGGTGAGACTATGGGACGTCAAGACAGGTACCTGTAAGACCATGAGTGGTCACACAGGTTATGCATATGCTGTGGCTATATCCAGTGATTCAGAGTTCATCGTATCGGAAAGTTATGATAATACGGTGAGACTATGGGACGTCAAGACAGGTACCTGTAAGACCATGAGTGGTCACACAGATTCTGTATATGCTGTGACTATATCCAGTGATTCACAGTTCAATGTATCGGGAAGTGTTGATAAAACGGTGAGACTATGGGACGTCAAGACAGGTACCTGTAAGACCATGAGTGGTCACACAGGTTATGCATATGCTGTGGCTATATCCAGTGATTCACAGTTCAATGTATCGGGAAGTGTTGATAAAACGGTGAGACTATGGGACGTCAAGACAGGTACCTGTAAGACCATGAGTGGTCACACAGGTTATGCATATGCTGTGGCTATATCCAGTGATTCAGAGTTCATCGTATCGGGAAGTGTTGATAAAACGGTGAGACTATGGGACGTCAAGACAGGTACCTGTAAGACCATGAGTGGTCACACAGGTTATGCATATGCTGTGGCTATATCCAGTGATTCACAGTTCATCGTATCGGGAAGTTATGATAAAACGGTGAGACTATGGGACGTCAAGACAGGTACCTGTAAGACCATGAGTGGTCACACAGGTTATGCATATGCTGTGGCTATATCCAGTGATTCAGAGTTCATCGTATCGGGAAGTTATGATAAAACGGTGAGACTATGGGACGTCAAGACAGGTACCTGTAAGACCATGAGTGGTCACACAGGTTTTGTATATGCTGTGGCTATATCCAGTGATTCAGAGTTCATCGTATCGGGAAGTTATGATAAAACGGTGAGACTATGGGACGTCAAGACAGGTACCTGTAAGACCATGAGTGGTCACACAGGTTATGCATATGCTGTGGCTATATCCAGTGATTCAGAGTTCATCGTATCGGGAAGTTATGATAATACAGTGAGACTATGGGACGTCAAGACAGGTACCTGTAAGACCATGAGTGGTCACACAGGTTATGCATATGCTGTGGCTATATCCAGTGATTCAGAGTTCATCGTATCGGGAAGTTATGATAATACAGTGAGACTATGGGACGTCAAGACAGGTACCTGTAAGACCATGAGTGGTCACACTAATTTTGTATATGCTTTGGCTATATCCAGTGATTCAGAGTTCATCGTATCGGGAAGTTATGATAATACGGTGAGACTATGGGACGTCAAGACAGGTACCTGTAAGACCATGAGTGGTCACACTAATTCTGTATATGCTGTGGCTATATCCAGTGATTCAGAGTTCATCGTATCGGAAAGTTATGATAATACGGTGAGACTATGGGACGTCAAGACAGGTACCTGTAAGACCATGAGTGGTCACACTAATTCTGTATATGCTGTGGCTATATCCAGTGATTCAGAGTTCATCGTATCGGGAAGTTATGATAAAACGGTGAGACTATGGGACGTCAAGACAGGTACCTGTAAGACCATGAGTGGTCACACAGGTTTTGTATATGCTTTGGCAATATCCAGTGATTCACAGTTCATCGTATCGGGAAGTTATGATAAAACGGTGAGACTATGGGACGTCAAGACAGGTACCTGTAAGACCATGAGTGGTCACACTAGTAATGCATATGCTTTGGCAATATCCAGTGATTCACAGTTCAATGTATCGGGAAGTGTTGATAAAACGGTGAGACTATGGGACGTCAAGACAGGTACCTGTAAGACCATGAGTGGTCACACTAGTTGAGTATCATCTGTGGCTATATCCAGTGATTCAGAGTTCATCGTATCGGGAAGTTATGATAATACGGTGATACTATGGGACGTCAAGACAGGTACCTGTAAGACCATGAGTGGTCACACTAGTTATGTATATGCTGTTGCTATATCCAGTGATTCAGAGTTTATCGTATCGGGAAGTTATGATAAAACGGTGAGACTATGGGACGTCAAGACAGGTACCTGTAAGACCATGAGTGGTCACACAGGTTTTGTATATGCTGTGGCTATATCCAGTGATTCAGAGTTCATCGTATCGGGAAGTTATGATAAAACGGTGAGACTATGGGACGTCAAGACAGGTACCTGTAAGACCATGAGTGGTCACACAGGTTATGTAAGAACTGTGTCTATATCCAGTGATTCAGAGTTCAATGTCTCGGGAAGTTATGATAAAACGGTGAGACTATGGGACGTCAAGACAGGTACCTGTAAGACCATGAGTGGTCACACAGGTTATGCATATGCTGTGGCTATATCCAGTGATTCAGAGTTCATCGTATCGGGAAGTTATGATAAAACGGTGAGACTATGGGACGTCAAGACAGGTACCTGTAAGACCATGAGTGGTCACACAGGTTATGTATATGCTGTGGCTATATCCAGTGATTCAGAGTTCATCGTATCGGGAAGTTATGATAAAACGGTGAGACTATGGGACGTCAAGACAGGTACCTGTAAGACCATGAGTGGTCACACAGATTCTGTATATGCTGTGGCTATATCCAGTGATTCAGAGTTCATCGTATCGGGAAGTTATGATGATACAGTGAGACTATGGGACGTCAAGACAGGTACCTGTAAGACCATGAGTGGTCACACAGGTTTTGTATATGCTGTGGCTATATCCAGTGATTCAGAGTTCATCGTATCGGGAAGTTATGATAAAACGGTGAGACTATGGGACGTCAAGACAGGTACCTGTAAGACCATGAGTGGTCACACAGGTTATGCATATGCTGTGGCTATATCCAGTGATTCAGAGTTCATCGTATCGGGAAGTTATGATAAAACGGTGAGACTATGGGACGTCAAGACAGGTACCTGTAAGACCATGAGTGGTCACACAGGTTATGCATATGCTGTGGCTATATCCAGTGATTCAGAGTTCATCGTATCGGGAAGTTATGATAAAACGGTGAGACTATGGGACGTCAAGACAGGTACCTGTAAGACCATGAGTGGTCACACAGGTTTTGTATATGCTGTGGCTATATCCAGTGATTCAGAGTTCATCGTATCGGGAAGTTATGATAAAACGGTGAGACTATGGGACGTCAAGACAGGTACCTGTAAGACCATGAGTGGTCACACAGATTCTGTATATGCTGTGCTATATCCAGTGATTCAGAGTTCATCGTATCGGGAAGTTATGATAAAACGGTGAGACTATGGGACGTCAAGACAGGTACCTGTAAGACCATGAGTGGTCACACAGGTTATGCATATGCTGTGGCTATATCCAGTGATTCAGAGTTCATCGTATCGGGAAGTGTTGATAATACGGTGAGACTATGGGACGTCAAGACAGGTACCTGTAAGACCATGAGTGGTCACACAGATTCTGTATATGCTGTGGCTATATCCAGTGATTCACAGTTCAATGTATCGGGAAGTGTTGATAAAACGGTGAGACTATGGGACGTCAAGACAGGTACCTGTAAGACCATGAGTGGTCACACTAGTTGAGTATCATCTGTGGCTATATCCAGTGATTCAGAGTTCATCGTATCGGGAAGTTATGATAATACGGTGATACTATGGGACGTCAAGACAGGTACCTGTAAGACCATGAGTGGTCACACTAGTTATGTATATGCTGTTGCTATATCCAGTGATTCAGAGTTTATCGTATCGGGAAGTTATGATAAAACGGTGAGACTATGGGACGTCAAGACAGGTACCTGTAAGACCATGAGTGGTCACACAGGTTTTGTATATGCTGTGGCTATATCCAGTGATTCAGAGTTCATCGTATCGGGAAGTTATGATAAAACGGTGAGACTATGGGACGTCAAGACAGGTACCTGTAAGACCATGAGTGGTCACACAGGTTATGTAAGAACTGTGTCTATATCCAGTGATTCAGAGTTCAATGTCTCGGGAAGTTATGATAAAACGGTGAGACTATGGGACGTCAAGACAGGTACCTGTAAGACCATGAGTGGTCACACAGGTTATGCATATGCTGTGGCTATATCCAGTGATTCAGAGTTCATCGTATCGGGAAGTTATGATAAAACGGTGAGACTATGGGACGTCAAGACAGGTACCTGTAAGACCATGAGTGGTCACACAGGTTATGTATATGCTGTGGCTATATCCAGTGATTCAGAGTTCATCGTATCGGAAAGTTATGATAAAACGGTGAGACTATGGGACGTCAAGACAGGTACCTGTAAGACCATGAGTGGTCACACAGATTCTGTATATGCTGTGGCTATATCCAGTGATTCAGAGTTCATCGTATCGGGAAGTTATGATGATACAGTGAGACTATGGGACGTCAAGACAGGTACCTGTAAGACCATGAGTGGTCACACAGGTTTTGTATATGCTGTGGCTATATCCAGTGATTCAGAGTTCATCGTATCGGGAAGTTATGATAAAACGGTGAGACTATGGGACGTCAAGACAGGTACCTGTAAGACCATGAGTGGTCACACAGATTCTGTATATGCTGTGGCTATATCCAGTGATTCAGAGTTCATCGTATCGGAAAGTTATGATAAAACGGTGAGACTATGGGACGTCAAGACAGGTACCTGTAAGACCATGAGTGGTCACACAGATTCTGTATATGCTGTGGCTATATCCAGTGATTCAGAGTTCATCGTATCGGGAAGTTATGATAATACGGTGATACTATGGGACGTCAAGACAGGTACCTGTAAGACCATGAGTGGTCACACAGATTTTGTAAGAACTGTGGCTATATCCAGTGATTCAGAGTTTATCGTATCGGGAAGTTATGATAAAACGGTGAGACTATGGGACGTCAAGACAGGTACCTGTAAGACCATGAGTGGTCACACAGGTTATGCATATGCTGTGGCTATATCCAGTGATTCACAGTTCATCGTATCGGGAAGTTATGATAATACGGTGAGACTATGGGACGTCAAGACAGGTACCTGTAAGACCATGAGTGGTCACACAGATTCTGTATATGCTGTGTCTATATCCAGTGATTCAGAGTTTATCGCATCGGGAAGTTATGATAATACGGTGAGACTATGGGACGTCAAGACAGGTACCTGTAAGACCATGAGTGGTCACACTAATTCTGTATATGCTGTTGCTATATCCAGTGATTCAGAGTTTATCGTATCGGGAAGTTATGATAAAACGGTGAGACTATGGGACGTCAAGACAGGTACCTGTAAGACCATGAGTGGTCACACAGATTTTGTATATGCTGTGTCTATATCCAGTGATTCACAGTTCAATGTCTCGGAAAGTTATGATAATACGGTGAGACTATGGGACGTCAAGACAGGTACCTGTAAGACCATGAGTGGTCACACAGGTTATGCATATGCTGTGTCTATATCCAGTGATTCACAGTTCAATGTATCGGGAAGTTATGATGATACGGTGAGACTATGGGACGTCAAGACAGGTACCTGTAAGACCATGAGTGGTCACACAGGTTTTGTATATGCTGTGGCTATATCCAGTGATTCAGAGTTCATCGTATCGGAAAGTTATGATAATACGGTGAGACTATGGGACGTCAAGACAGGTACCTGTAAGACCATGAGTGGTCACACAGGTTTTGTATATGCTGTGGCTATATCCAGTGATTCAGAGTTCATCGTATCGGGAAGTTATGATAAAACGGTGAGACTATGGGACGTCAAGACAGGTACCTGTAAGACCATGAGTGGTCACACAGATTCTGTATATGCTGTGGCTATATCCAGTGATTCAGAGTTCATCGTATCGGAAAGTTATGATAATACGGTGAGACTATGGGACGTCAAGACAGGTACCTGTAAGACCATGAGTGGTCACACAGGTTTTGTATATGCTGTGGCTATATCCAGTGATTCAGAGTTCATCGTATCGGGAAGTTATGATAAAACGGTGAGACTATGGGACGTCAAGACAGGTACCTGTAAGACCATGAGTGGTCACACAGGTTTTGTAAGAACTGTGTCTATATCCAGTGATTCAGAGTTTATCGCATCGGGAAGTTATGATAAAACGGTGAGACTATGGGACGTCAAGACAAGTACCTGTAAGACCATGAGTGGTCACACAGATTCTGTATATGCTGTGGCTATATCCAGTGATTCAGAGTTCATCGTATCGGAAAGTTATGATAATACGGTGAGACTATGGGACGTCAAGACAGGTACCTGTAAGACCATGAGTGGTCACACAGGTTTTGTATATGCTGTGTCTATATCCAGTGATTCACAGTTCAATGTATCGGGAAGTGTTGATAATACGGTGAGACTATGGGACGTCAAGACAGGTACCTGTAAGACCATGAGTGGTCACACTAATTCTGTATATGCTGTGGCTATATCCAGTGATTCAGAGTTCATCGTATCGGAAAGTTATGATAAAACGGTGAGACTATGGGACGTCAAGACAGGTACCTGTAAGACCATGAGTGGTCACACAGATTTTGTATATGCTGTGTCTATATCCAGTGATTCAGAGTTCATCGTATCGGGAAGTTATGATGATACGGTGAGACTATGGGACGTCAAGACAGGTACCTGTAAGACCATGAGTGGTCACACAGATTCTGTATATGCTGTGGCTATATCCAGTGATTCAGAGTTTATCGTATCGGGAAGTTATGATAAAACGGTGAGACTATGGGACGTCAAGACAGGTACCTGTAAGACCATGAGTGGTCACACAGATTCTGTATATGCTGTGGCTATATCCAGTGATTCAGAGTTCATCGTATCGGAAAGTTATGATAATACGGTGAGACTATGGGACGTCAAGACAGGTACCTGTAAGACCATGAGTGGTCACACTAGTAATGCATATGCTTTGGCAATATCCAGTGATTCACAGTTCATCGTATCGGGAAGTTATGATAATACGGTGAGACTATGGGACGTCAAGACAGGTACCTGTAAGACCATGAGTGGTCACACAGGTTTTGTATATGCTGTGGCTATATCCAGTGATTCAGAGTTCATCGTATCGGGAAGTTATGATAAAACGGTGAGACTATGGGACGTCAAGACAGGTACCTGTAAGACCATGAGTGGTCACACAGGTTTTGTATATGCTGTTTCTATATCCAGTGATTCAGAGTTCATCGTATCGGGAAGTTATGATAATACGGTGAGACTATGGGACGTCAAGACAGGTACCTGTAAGACCATGAGTGGTCACACAGATTTTGTAAGAACTGTGTCTATATCCAGTGATTCAGAGTTTATCGTATCGGGAAGTTATGATAATACGGTGATACTATGGGACGTCAAGACAGGTACCTGTAAGACCATGAGTGGTCACACAGGTTTTGCATATGCTGTGGCTATATCCAGTGATTCAGAGTTCATCGTATCGGGAAGTTATGATAAAACGGTGAGACTATGGGACGTCAAGACAGGTACCTGTAAGACCATGAGTGGTCACACAGGTTATGCATATGCTGTGGCTATATCCAGTGATTCAGAGTTCATCGTATCGGGAAGTTATGATAATACAGTGAGACTATGGGACGTCAAGACAGGTACCTGTAAGACCATGAGTGGTCACACAGGTTTTGTATATGCTGTGGCTATATCCAGTGATTCAGAGTTCATCGTATCGGGAAGTTATGATAAAACGGTGAGACTATGGGACGTCAAGACAGGTACCTGTAAGACCATGAGTGGTCACACAGATTCTGTATATGCTGTGCTATATCCAGTGATTCAGAGTTCATCGTATCGGGAAGTTATGATAAAACGGTGAGACTATGGGACGTCAAGACAGGTACCTGTAAGACCATGAGTGGTCACACAGGTTATGTATATGCTGTGGCTATATCCAGTGATTCAGAGTTCATCGTATCGGGAAGTTATGATAATACAGTGAGACTATGGGACGTCAAGACAGGTACCTGTAAGACCATGAGTGGTCACACAGATTCTGTATATGCTGTGGCTATATCCAGTGATTCAGAGTTCATCGTATCGGAAAGTTATGATAATACGGTGAGACTATGGGACGTCAAGACAGGTACCTGTAAGACCATGAGTGGTCACACTAGTAATGCATATGCTTTGGCTATATCCAGTGATTCAGAGTTCATCGTATCGGAAAGTTATGATAATACGGTGAGACTATGGGACGTCAAGACAGGTACCTGTAAGACCATGAGTGGTCACACTAGTAATGCATATGCTTTGGCAATATCCAGTGATTCACAGTTCATCGTATCGGGAAGTTATGATAATACGGTGAGACTATGGGACGTCAAGACAGGTACCTGTAAGACCATGAGTGGTCACACAGATTCTGTATATGCTGTGGCTATATCCAGTGATTCAGAGTTCATCGTATCGGGAAGTTATGATAAAACGGTGAGACTATGGGACGTCAAGACAGGTACCTGTAAGACCATGAGTGGTCACACAGGTTTTGTATATGCTGTGGCTATATCCAGTGATTCAGAGTTCATCGTATCGGGAAGTTATGATAATACGGTGAGACTATGGGACGTCAAGACAGGTACCTGTAAGACCATGAGTGGTCACACAGATTTTGTATATGCTGTGGCTATATCCAGTGATTCAGAGTTCATCGTATCGGAAAGTTATGATAATACGGTGAGACTATGGGACGTCAAGACAGGTACCTGTAAGACCATGAGTGGTCACACAGATTCTGTATATGCTGTGGCTATATCCAGTGATTCAGAGTTCCTCGTATCGGGAAGTTATGATAAAACGGTGAGACTATGGGACGTCAAGACAGGTACCTGTAAGACCATGAGTGGTCACACAGATTTTGTATATGCTGTGGCTATATCCAGTGATTCAGAGTTCATCGTATCGGGAAGTGTTGATAATACGGTGAGACTATGGGACGTCAAGACAGGTACCTGTAAGACCATGAGTGGTCACACTAGTAATGCATATGCTTTGGCAATATCCAGTGATTCAGAGTTCATCGTATCGGGAAGTTATGATAATACGGTGAGACTATGGGACGTCAAGACAGGTACCTGTAAGACCATGAGTGGTCACACAGTTTATGCATATGCTGTGGCTATATCCAGTGATTCACAGTTCATCGTATCGGGAAGTTATGATAATACGGTGAGACTATGGGACGTCAAGACAGGTACCTGTAAGACCATGAGTGGTCACACAGATTCTGTATATGCTGTGGCTATATCCAGTGATTCAGAGTTCATCGTATCGGAAAGTTATGATAATACGGTGAGACTATGGGACGTCAAGACAGGTACCTGTAAGACCATGAGTGGTCACACAGATTTTGTAAGAACTGTGGCTATATCCAGTGATTCAGAGTTTATCGTATCGGGAAGTTATGATAAAACGGTGAGACTATGGGACGTCAAGACAGGTACCTGTAAGACCATGAGTGGTCACACAGGTTATGCATATGCTGTGGCTATATCCAGTGATTCACAGTTCATCGTATCGGGAAGTTATGATAATACGGTGAGACTATGGGACGTCAAGACAGGTACCTGTAAGACCATGAGTGGTCACACAGATTCTGTATATGCTGTGTCTATATCCAGTGATTCAGAGTTTATCGCATCGGGAAGTTATGATAAAACGGTGAGACTATGGGACGTCAAGACAGGTACCTGTAAGACCATGAGTGGTCACACAGGTTTTGTATATGCTGTGGCTATATCCAGTGATTCAGAGTTCATCGTATCGGGAAGTTATGATAATACGGTGAGACTATGGGACGTCAAGACAGGTACCTGTAAGACCATGAGTGGTCACACAGGTTTTGTATATGCTGTGGCTATATCCAGTGATTCAGAGTTCATCGTATCGGGAAGTTATGATAAAACGGTGAGACTATGGGACGTCAAGACAGGTACCTGTAAGACCATGAGTGGTCACACAGGTTATGTAAGAACTGTGTCTATATCCAGTGATTCAGAGTTCAATGTCTCGGGAAGTTATGATAAAACGGTGAGACTATGGGACGTCAAGACAGGTACCTGTAAGACCATGAGTGGTCACACAGGTTATGCATATGCTGTGGCTATATCCAGTGATTCAGAGTTCATCGTATCGGGAAGTTATGATAAAACGGTGAGACTATGGGACGTCAAGACAGGTACCTGTAAGACCATGAGTGGTCACACAGGTTATGTATATGCTGTGGCTATATCCAGTGATTCAGAGTTCATCGTATCGGAAAGTTATGATAAAACGGTGAGACTATGGGACGTCAAGACAGGTACCTGTAAGACCATGAGTGGTCACACAGATTCTGTATATGCTGTGGCTATATCCAGTGATTCAGAGTTCATCGTATCGGGAAGTTATGATGATACAGTGAGACTATGGGACGTCAAGACAGGTACCTGTAAGACCATGAGTGGTCACACAGGTTATGCATATGCTGTGGCTATATCCAGTGATTCAGAGTTCATCGTATCGGGAAGTTATGATAAAACGGTGAGACTATGGGACGTCAAGACAGGTACCTGTAAGACCATGAGTGGTCACACAGGTTATGCATATGCTGTGGCTATATCCAGTGATTCAGAGTTCATCGTATCGGGAAGTTATGATAAAACGGTGAGACTATGGGACGTCAAGACAGGTACCTGTAAGACCATGAGTGGTCACACAGGTTATGTAAGAACTGTGTCTATATCCAGTGATTCAGAGTTCAATCAATGTCTCGGGAAGTTATGATAAAACGGTGAGACTATGGGACGTCAAGACAGGTACCTGTAAGACCATGAGTGGTCACACTAGTAATGCATATGCTTTGGCAATATCCAGTGATTCAGAGTTCATCGTATCGGGAAGTTATGATAATACGGTGAGACTATGGGACGTCAAGACAGGTACCTGTAAGACCATGAGTGGTCACACAGGTTATGCATATGCTGTGGCTATATCCAGTGATTCAGAGTTCATCGTATCGGGAAGTGTTGATAATACGGTGAGACTATGGGACGTCAAGACAGGTACCTGTAAGACCATGAGTGGTCACACAGATTCTGTATATGCTGTGGCTATATCCAGTGATTCACAGTTCAATGTATCGGGAAGTGTATGATAAAACGGTGAGACTATGGGACGTCAAGACAGGTACCTGTAAGACCATGAGTGGTCACACTAGTTGAGTATCATCTGTGGCTATATCCAGTGATTCAGAGTTCATCGTATCGGGAAGTTATGATAATACGGTGATACTATGGGACGTCAAGACAGGTACCTGTAAGACCATGAGTGGTCACACTAGTTATGTATATGCTGTTGCTATATCCAGTGATTCAGAGTTTCATCGTATCGGGAAGTTATGATAAAACGGTGAGACTATGGGACGTCAAGACAGGTACCTGTAAGACCATGAGTGGTCACACAGGTTTTGTATATGCTGTGGCTATATCCAGTGATTCAGAGTTCATCGTATCGGGAAGTTATGATAAAACGGTGAGACTATGGGACGTCAAGACAGGTACCTGTAAGACCATGAGTGGTCACACAGGTTATGTAAGAACTGTGTCTATATCCAGTGATTCAGAGTTCAATGTCTCGGGAAGTTATGATAAAACGGTGAGACTATGGGACGTCAAGACAGGTACCTGTAAGACCATGAGTGGTCACACAGGTTATGTATATGCTGTGGCTATATCCAGTGATTCAGAGTTCATCGTATCGGGAAGTTATGATAAAACGGTGAGACTATGGGACGTCAAGACAGGTACCTGTAAGACCATGAGTGGTCACACAGGTTATGTATATGCTGTGGCTATATCCAGTGATTCAGAGTTCATCGTATCGGGAAGTTATGATGATACAGTGAGACTATGGGACGTCAAGACAGGTACCTGTAAGACCATGAGTGGTCACACAGGTTATGCATATGCTGTGGCTATATCCAGTGATTCAGAGTTCATCGTATCGGAAAGTTATGATAATACGGTGAGACTATGGGACGTCAAGACAGGTACCTGTAAGACCATGAGTGGTCACACTAATTCTGTATATGCTGTGGCTATATCCAGTGATTCAGAGTTTATCGTATCGGGAAGTTATGATAAAACGGTGAGACTATGGGACGTCAAGACAGGTACCTGTAAGACCATGAGTGGTCACACAGATTCTGTATATGCTGTGGCTATATCCAGTGATTCAGAGTTCATCGTATCGGAAAGTTATGATAATACGGTGAGACTATGGGACGTCAAGACAGGTACCTGTAAGACCATGAGTGGTCACACTAATTCTGTATATGCTGTGGCTATATCCAGTGATTCAGAGTTTATCGTATCGGGAAGTTATGATAATACGGTGAGACTATGGGACGTCAAGACAGGTACCTGTAAGACCATGAGTGGTCACACAGGTTTTGTATATGCTGTGGCTATATCCAGTGATTCAGAGTTCATCGTATCGGGAAGTTATGATAAAACGGTGAGACTATGGGACGTCAAGACAGGTACCTGTAAGACCATGAGTGGTCACACAGGTTTTGTATATGCTGTTTCTATATCCAGTGATTCAGAGTTCATCGTATCGGGAAGTTATGATAAAACGGTGAGACTATGGGACGTCAAGACAGGTACCTGTAAGACCATGAGTGGTCACACAGATTTTGTAAGAACTGTGTCTATATCCAGTGATTCAGAGTTTATCGTATCGGGAAGTTATGATAATACGGTGATACTATGGGACGTCAAGACAGGTACCTGTAAGACCATGAGTGGTCACACAGGTTTTGTATATGCTGTGGCTATATCCAGTGATTCAGAGTTCATCGTATCGGGAAGTTATGATAAAACGGTGAGACTATGGGACGTCAAGACAGGTACCTGTAAGACCATGAGTGGTCACACAGGTTATGCATATGCTGTGGCTATATCCAGTGATTCAGAGTTCATCGTATCGGGAAGTTATGATAATACAGTGAGACTATGGGACGTCAAGACAGGTACCTGTAAGACCATGAGTGGTCACACAGGTTTTGTATATGCTGTGGCTATATCCAGTGATTCAGAGTTCATCGTATCGGGAAGTTATGATAAAACGGTGAGACTATGGGACGTCAAGACAGGTACCTGTAAGACCATGAGTGGTCACACAGATTCTGTATATGCTGTGGCTATATCCAGTGATTCAGAGTTCATCGTATCGGGAAGTTATGATAAAACGGTGAGACTATGGGACGTCAAGACAGGTACCTGTAAGACCATGAGTGGTCACACAGGTTATGTATATGCTGTGGCTATATCCAGTGATTCAGAGTTCATCGTATCGGGAAGTTATGATAATACGGTGAGACTATGGGACGTCAAGACAGGTACCTGTAAGACCATGAGTGGTCACACAGATTCTGTATATGCTGTGGCTATATCCAGTGATTCAGAGTTCATCGTATCGGAAAGTTATGATAATACGGTGAGACTATGGGACGTCAAGACAGGTACCTGTAAGACCATGAGTGGTCACACTAGTAATGCATATGCTGTGGCTATATCCAGTGATTCAGAGTTCATCGTATCGGAAAGTTATGATAATACGGTGAGACTATGGGACGTCAAGACAGGTACCTGTAAGACCATGAGTGGTCACACAGATTCTGTATATGCTGTGGCTATATCCAGTGATTCAGAGTTCATCGTATCGGGAAGTTATGATAATACGGTGAGACTATGGGACGTCAAGACAGGTACCTGTAAGACCATGAGTGGTCACACAGGTTATGTATATGCTGTGGCTATATCCAGTGATTCAGAGTTCATCGTATCGGGAAGTTATGATAATACGGTGAGACTATGGGACGTCAAGACAGGTACCTGTAAGACCATGAGTGGTCACACAGATTCTGTATATGCTGTGGCTATATCCAGTGATTCAGAGTTCATCGTATCGGAAAGTTATGATAATACGGTGAGACTATGGGACGTCAAGACAGGTACCTGTAAGACCATGAGTGGTCACACATTCTGTATATGCTGTGGCTATATCCAGTGATTCAGAGTTCATCGTATCGGGAAGTTATGATAAAACGGTGAGACTATGGGACGTCAAGACAGGTACCTGTAAGACCATGAGTGGTCACACAGGTTTTGTATATGCTGTGGCTATATCCAGTGATTCACAGTTCATCGTATCGGGAAGTTATGATAATACGGTGAGACTATGGGACGTCAAGACAGGTACCTGTAAGACCATGAGTGGTCACACTAGTAATGCATATGCTTTGGCAATATCCAGTGATTCACAGTTCATCGTATCGGGAAGTTATGATAATACGGTGAGACTATGGGACGTCAAGACAGGTACCTGTAAGACCATGAGTGGTCACACAGATTCTGTATATGCTGTGGCTATATCCAGTGATTCAGAGTTCATCGTATCGGGAAGTTATGATAATACGGTGAGACTATGGGACGTCAAGACAGGTACCTGTAAGACCATGAGTGGTCACACAGATTTTGTAAGAACTGTGTCTATATCCAGTGATTCACAGTTCAATGTATCGGGAAGTTATGATAATACGGTGAGACTATGGGACGTCAAGACAGGTACCTGTAAGACCATGAGTGGTCACACTAATTCTGTATATGCTGTGGCTATATCCAGTGATTCAGAGTTCATCGTATCGGGAAGTTATGATAAAACGGTGAGACTATGGGACGTCAAGACAGGTACCTGTAAGACCATGAGTGGTCACACTAGTAATGCATATGCTTTGGCAATATCCAGTGATTCACAGTTCATCGTATCGGGAAGTTATGATAATACGGTGAGACTATGGGACGTCAAGACAGGTACCTGTAAGACCATGAGTGGTCACACAGATTCTGTATATGCTGTGGCTATATCCAGTGATTCAGAGTTCATCGTATCGGGAAGTTATGATAAAACGGTGAGACTATGGGACGTCAAGACAGGTACCTGTAAGACCATGAGTGGTCACACAGGTTCTGTATATGCTGTGGCTATATCCAGTGATTCACAGTTCATCGTATCGGGAAGTTATGATAATACGGTGAGACTATGGGACGTCAAGACAGGTACCTGTAAGACCATGAGTGGTCACACTAGTAATGCATATGCTTTGGCAATATCCAGTGATTCACAGTTCATCGTATCGGGAAGTTATGATAATACGGTGAGACTATGGGACGTCAAGACAGGTACCTGTAAGACCATGAGTGGTCACACAGATTTTGTAAGAACTGTGTCTATATCCAGTGATTCAGAGTTCATCGTATCGGAAAGTTATGATAATACAGTGAGACTATGGGACGTCAAGACAGGTACCTGTAAGACCATGAGTGGTCACACAGATTCTGTATATGCTGTGGCTATATCCAGTGATTCAGAGTTCAATGTATCGGGAAGTTATGATAATACGGTGAGACTATGGGACGTCAAGACAGGTACCTGTAAGACCATGAGTGGTCACACAGATTCTGTATATGCTGTGGCTATATCCAGTGATTCACAGTTCATCGTATCGGGAAGTTATGATGATACGGTGAGACTATGGGACGTCAAGACAGGTACCTGTAAGACCATGAGTGGTCACACTAATTCTGTATATGCTGTGGTTATATCCAGTGATTCACAGTTCAATGTATCGGGAAGTGTTGATAATACGGTGAGACTATGGGACGTCAAGACAGGTACCTGTAAGACCATGAGTGGTCACACAGGTTATGCATATGCTGTGGCTATATCCAGTGATTCAAGTTCATCGTATCGGGAAGTTATGATAATACGGTGAGACTATGGGACGTCAAGACAGGTACCTGTAAGACCATGAGTGGTCACACATTCTGTATATGCTGTGGCTATATCCAGTGATTCAGAGTTCATCGTATCGGGAAGTTATGATAAAACGGTGAGACTATGGGACGTCAAGACAGGTACCTGTAAGACCATGAGTGGTCACACATGCATATGCTTTGGCAATATCCAGTGATTCAGAGTTCATCGTATCGGAAAGTTATGATAATACGGTGAGACTATGGGACGTCAAGACAGGTACCTGTAAGACCATGAGTGGTCACACAGGTTATGCATATGCTGTGTCTATATCCAGTGATTCAGAGTTTATCGTATCGGGAAGTTATGATAAAACGGTGAGACTATGGGACGTCAAGACAGGTACCTGTAAGACCATGAGTGGTCACACAGGTTATGCATATGCTGTGGCTATATCCAGTGATTCAGAGTTCATCGTATCGGAAAGTTATGATAATACGGTGAGACTATGGGACGTCAAGACAGGTACCTGTAAGACCATGAGTGGTCACACAAGTAATGCATATGCTTTGGCAATATCCAGTGATTCACAGTTCATCGTATCGGGAAGTTATGATAATACGGTGAGACTATGGGACGTCAAGACAGGTACCTGTAAGACCATGAGTGGTCACACAGATTCTGTATATGCTGTGGCTATATCCAGTGATTCAGAGTTTATCGTATCGGGAAGTTATGATAATACGGTGAGACTATGGGACGTCAAGACAGGTACCTGTAAGACCATGAGTGGTCACACAGGTTATGCATATGCTGTGGCTATATCCAGTGATTCACAGTTCAATGTATCGGGAAGTTATGATAATACGGTGAGACTATGGGACGTCAAGACAGGTACCTGTAAGACCATGAGTGGTCACACAGATTCTGTATATGCTGTGGCTATATCCAGTGATTCAGAGTTCATCGTATCGGGAAGTTATGATAATACGGTGAGACTATGGGACGTCAAGACAGGTACCTGTAAGACCATGAGTGGTCACACAGATTTTGTAAGAACTGTGTCTATATCCAGTGATTCAGAGTTCATCGTATCGGAAAGTTATGATAATACGGTGAGACTATGGGACGTCAAGACAGGTACCTGTAAGACCATGAGTGGTCACACTAGTAATGCATATGCTTTGGCAATATCCAGTGATTCACAGTTCATCGTATCGGGAAGTTATGATAATACGGTGAGACTATGGGACGTCAAGACAGGTACCTGTAAGACCATGAGTGGTCACACAGATTCTGTATATGCTGTGGCTATATCCAGTGATTCAGAGTTTATCGTATCGGGAAGTTATGATAAAACGGTGAGACTATGGGACGTCAAGACAGGTACCTGTAAGACCATGAGTGGTCACACAGGTTATGCATATGCTGTGGCTATATAGTGATTCACAGTTCAATGTATCGGGAAGTTATGATAATACGGTGAGACTATGGGACGTCAAGACAGGTACCTGTAAGACCATGAGTGGTCACACAGATTTTGTAAGAACTGTGTCTATATCCAGTGATTCAGAGTTCATCGTATCGGAAAGTTATGATAATACGGTGAGACTATGGGACGTCAAGACAGGTACCTGTAAGACCATGAGTGGTCACACAGATTCTGTATATGCTGTGGCTATATCCAGTGATTCAGAGTTCAATGTATCGGGAAGTTATGATAATACGGTGAGACTATGGGACGTCAAGACAGGTACCTGTAAGACCATGAGTGGTCACACAGGTTATGCATATGCTGTGGCTATATCCAGTGATTCAGAGTTCATCGTATCGGGAAGTTATGATAATACGGTGAGACTATGGGACGTCAAGACAGGTACCTGTAAGACCATGAGTGGTCACACAGATTTTGTAAGAACTGTGTCTATATCCAGTGATTCACAGTTCAATCGTATCGGGAAGTTATGATAATACGGTGAGACTATGGGACGTCAAGACAGGTACCTGTAAGACCATGAGTGGTCACACAGGTTATGCTATATGCTGTGGCTATATCCAGTGATTCAGAGTTCATCGTATCGGGAAGTTATGATAATACGGTGAGACTATGGGACGTCAAGACAGGTACCTGTAAGACCATGAGTGGTCACACAGGTTTTGTATATGCTGTGGCTATATCCAGTGATTCAGAGTTCATCGTATCGGGAAGTTATGATAAAACGGTGAGACTATGGGACGTCAAGACAGGTACCTGTAAGACCATGAGTGGTCACACAGATTAATGTATATGCTGTGGCTATATCCAGTGATTCACAGTTCATCGTATCGGGAAGTTATGATAATACGGTGAGACTATGGGACGTCAAGACAGGTACCTGTAAGACCATGAGTGGTCACACAATTCTGTATATGCTGTGGCTATATCCAGTGATTCAGAGTTCATCGTATCGGGAAGTTATGATAATACGGTGAGACTATGGGACGTCAAGACAGGTACCTGTAAGACCATGAGTGGTCACACAGATTTTGTAAGAACTGTGTCTATATCCAGTGATTCACAGTTCAATGTATCGGGAAGTTATGATAATACGGTGAGACTATGGGACGTCAAGACAGGTACCTGTAAGACCATGAGTGGTCACACAATTCTGTATATGCTGTGGCTATATCCAGTGATTCAGAGTTCATCGTATCGGGAAGTTATGATAAAACGGTGAGACTATGGGACGTCAAGACAGGTACCTGTAAGACCATGAGTGGTCACACTAGATTCTGTATATGCTGTGGCTATATCCAGTGATTCACAGTTCATCGTATCGGGAAGTTATGATAATACGGTGAGACTATGGGACGTCAAGACAGGTACCTGTAAGACCATGAGTGGTCACACAGATTCTGTATATGCTGTGGCTATATCCAGTGATTCAGAGTTCATCGTATCGGGAAGTTATGATAAAACGGTGAGACTATGGGACGTCAAGACAGGTACCTGTAAGACCATGAGTGGTCACACAGGTTTTGTATATGCTGTGGCTATATCCAGTGATTCAGAGTTCATCGTATCGGGAAGTTATGATAATACGGTGAGACTATGGGACGTCAAGACAGGTACCTGTAAGACCATGAGTGGTCACACTAGTAATGTATATGCTGTGGCTATATCCAGTGATTCAGAGTTCATCGTATCGGGAAGTTATGATAATACGGTGAGACTATGGGACGTCAAGACAGGTACCTGTAAGACCATGAGTGGTCACACAGATTTTGTAAGAACTGTGTCTATATCCAGTGATTCAGAGTTCATCGTATCGGAAAGTTATGATAATACGGTGAGACTATGGGACGTCAAGACAGGTACCTGTAAGACCATGAGTGGTCACACAGATTCTGTATATGCTGTGGCTATATCCAGTGATTCAGAGTTCAATCGTATCGGGAAGTTATGATAATACGGTGAGACTATGGGACGTCAAGACAGGTACCTGTAAGACCATGAGTGGTCACACAGATTATGTATATGCTGTGGCTATATCCAGTGATTCACAGTTCATCGTATCGGGAAGTTATGATAATACGGTGAGACTATGGGACGTCAAGACAGGTACCTGTAAGACCATGAGTGGTCACACAATTCTGTATATGCTGTGGCTATATCCAGTGATTCACAGTTCAATGTATCGGGAAGTGTTGATAATACGGTGAGACTATGGGACGTCAAGACAGGTACCTGTAAGACCATGAGTGGTCACACAGGTTATGCATATGCTGTGGCTATATCCAGTGATTCACAGTTCATCGTATCGGGAAGTTATGATAATACGGTGAGACTATGGGACGTCAAGACAGGTACCTGTAAGACCATGAGTGGTCACACTAATTCTGTATATGCTGTGGCTATATCCAGTGATTCAGAGTTCATCGTATCGGGAAGTTATGATAAAACGGTGAGACTATGGGACGTCAAGACAGGTACCTGTAAGACCATGAGTGGTCACACTAGATAATGCATATGCTTTGGCAATATCCAGTGATTCAGAGTTCATCGTATCGGAAAGTTATGATAATACGGTGAGACTATGGGACGTCAAGACAGGTACCTGTAAGACCATGAGTGGTCACACAGTTATGCTGTATATGCTGTGGCTATATCCAGTGATTCAGAGTTCATCGTATCGGGAAGTTATGATAAAACGGTGAGACTATGGGACGTCAAGACAGGTACCTGTAAGACCATGAGTGGTCACACAGATTTTGTATATGCTGTGGCTATATCCAGTGATTCAGAGTTCATCGTATCGGGAAGTTATGATAATACGGTGAGACTATGGGACGTCAAGACAGGTACCTGTAAGACCATGAGTGGTCACACAAGTAATGCATATATCCAGTGATTCACATATGCTGTGGCTATATCCAGTGATTCACAGTTCATCGTATCGGGAAGTCGTATGATAATACGGTGAGACTATGGGACGTCAAGACAGGTACCTGTAAGACCATGAGTGGTCACACAGGTTATGCATATGCTGTGGCTATATCCAGTGATTCACAGTTCAATGTATCGGGAAGTTATGATAATACGGTGAGACTATGGGACGTCAAGACAGGTACCTGTAAGACCATGAGTGGTCACACAATTCTGTATATGCTGTGGCTATATCCAGTGATTCAGAGTTCATCGTATCGGAAAGTTATGATAATACGGTGAGACTATGGGACGTCAAGACAGGTACCTGTAAGACCATGAGTGGTCACACAGATTTTGTAAGAACTGTGTCTATATCCAGTGATTCAGAGTTCATCGTATCGGGAAGTTATGATAATACGGTGAGACTATGGGACGTCAAGACAGGTACCTGTAAGACCATGAGTGGTCACACTAGTAATGCATATGCTTTGGCAATATCCAGTGATTCACAGTTCATCGTATCGGGAAGTTATGATAATACGGTGAGACTATGGGACGTCAAGACAGGTACCTGTAAGACCATGAGTGGTCACACAGATTTTGTATATGCTGTGGCTATATCCAGTGATTCAGAGTTCATCGTATCGGGAAGTTATGATAAAACGGTGAGACTATGGGACGTCAAGACAGGTACCTGTAAGACCATGAGTGGTCACACAGGTTATGTATATGCTGTGGCTATATCCAGTGATTCAGAGTTCAATGTATCGGGAAGTTATGATAATACGGTGAGACTATGGGACGTCAAGACAGGTACCTGTAAGACCATGAGTGGTCACACAGATTTTGTATATGCTGTGGCTATATCCAGTGATTCAGAGTTCATCGTATCGGGAAGTTATGATAATACGGTGAGACTATGGGACGTCAAGACAGGTACCTGTAAGACCATGAGTGGTCACACAGATTCTGTATATGCTGTGGCTATATCCAGTGATTCAGAGTTCATCGTATCGGGAAGTTATGATAAAACGGTGAGACTATGGGACGTCAAGACAGGTACCTGTAAGACCATGAGTGGTCACACAGATTTTGCATATGCTGTGGCTATATCCAGTGATTCAGAGTTCATCGTATCGGGAAGTTATGATAATACGGTGAGACTATGGGACGTCAAGACAGGTACCTGTAAGACCATGAGTGGTCACACAGATTTTGTAAGAACTGTGTCTATATCCAGTGATTCAGAGTTCATCGTATCGGGAAGTTATGATAATACGGTGAGACTATGGGACGTCAAGACAGGTACCTGTAAGACCATGAGTGGTCACACAGGTTATGCATATGCTGTGGCTATATCCAGTGATTCAGAGTTCATCGTATCGGGAAGTTATGATAATACGGTGAGACTATGGGACGTCAAGACAGGTACCTGTAAGACCATGAGTGGTCACACAGATTTTGTATATGCTGTGGCTATATCCAGTGATTCAGAGTTCATCGTATCGGGAAGTTATGATAATACGGTGAGACTATGGGACGTCAAGACAGGTACCTGTAAGACCATGAGTGGTCACACAGATTATGTATATGCTGTGGCTATATCCAGTGATTCACAGTTCATCGTATCGGGAAGTTATGATAATACGGTGAGACTATGGGACGTCAAGACAGGTACCTGTAAGACCATGAGTGGTCACACAGATTCTGTATATGCTGTGGCTATATCCAGTGATTCAGAGTTCATCGTATCGGAAAGTTATGATAATACGGTGAGACTATGGGACGTCAAGACAGGTACCTGTAAGACCATGAGTGGTCACACATTCTGTATATGCTTTGGCAATATCCAGTGATTCAGAGTTCATCGTATCGGAAAGTTATGATAATACGGTGAGACTATGGGACGTCAAGACAGGTACCTGTAAGACCATGAGTGGTCACACAGATTTTGTATATGCTGTGTCTATATCCAGTGATTCAGAGTTCATCGTATCGGGAAGTTATGATAAAACGGTGAGACTATGGGACGTCAAGACAGGTACCTGTAAGACCATGAGTGGTCACACAATTCTGTATATGCTGTGGCTATATCCAGTGATTCAGAGTTCATCGTATCGGGAAGTTATGATAATACGGTGAGACTATGGGACGTCAAGACAGGTACCTGTAAGACCATGAGTGGTCACACAGATTCTGTATATGCTGTGGCTATATCCAGTGATTCAGAGTTCATCGTATCGGGAAGTTATGATAATACGGTGAGACTATGGGACGTCAAGACAGGTACCTGTAAGACCATGAGTGGTCACACAGATTTTGTAATGCTGTGGCTATATCCAGTGATTCAGAGTTCATCGTATCGGGAAGTTATGATAATACGGTGAGACTATGGGACGTCAAGACAGGTACCTGTAAGACCATGAGTGGTCACACAGATTTTGTAAGAACTGTGTCTATATCCAGTGATTCAGAGTTTATCGTATCGGGAAGTTATGATAATACGGTGAGACTATGGGACGTCAAGACAGGTACCTGTAAGACCATGAGTGGTCACACAGATTCTGTATATGCTGTGGCTATATCCAGTGATTCAGAGTTCATCGTATCGGAAAGTTATGATAATACGGTGAGACTATGGGACGTCAAGACAGGTACCTGTAAGACCATGAGTGGTCACACAGGTTTTGTATATGCTGTGGCTATATCCAGTGATTCAGAGTTCATCGTATCGGGAAGTTATGATAATACGGTGAGACTATGGGACGTCAAGACAGGTACCTGTAAGACCATGAGTGGTCACACAGATTCTGTATATGCTGTGGCTATATCCAGTGATTCACAGTTCATCGTATCGGAAAGTTATGATAATACGGTGAGACTATGGGACGTCAAGACAGGTACCTGTAAGACCATGAGTGGTCACACAGATTCTGTATATGCTGTGGCTATATCCAGTGATTCACAGTTCAATGTATCGGGAAGTTATGATAATACGGTGAGACTATGGGACGTCAAGACAGGTACCTGTAAGACCATGAGTGGTCACACAGGTTATGCATATGCTGTGGCTATATCCAGTGATTCACAGTTCATCGTATCGGGAAGTTATGATAATACGGTGAGACTATGGGACGTCAAGACAGGTACCTGTAAGACCATGAGTGGTCACACTAGTAATGCATATGCTGTGGCTATATCCAGTGATTCAGAGTTCATCGTATCGGGAAGTTATGATAATACGGTGAGACTATGGGACGTCAAGACAGGTACCTGTAAGACCATGAGTGGTCACACTAATTCTGCATATGCTGTGGCAATATCCAGTGATTCAGAGTTCATCGTATCGGGAAGTTATGATAATACGGTGAGACTATGGGACGTCAAGACAGGTACCTGTAAGACCATGAGTGGTCACACAGGTTATGTATATGCTGTGGCTATATCCAGTGATTCAGAGTTCATCGTATCGGGAAGTTATGATAAAACGGTGAGACTATGGGACGTCAAGACAGGTACCTGTAAGACCATGAGTGGTCACACAGGTTATGCATATGCTGTGGCTATATCCAGTGATTCAGAGTTCATCGTATCGGGAAGTTATGATAATACGGTGAGACTATGGGACGTCAAGACAGGTACCTGTAAGACCATGAGTGGTCACACTAATTCTGTATATGCTGTGGCTATATCCAGTGATTCAGAGTTCATCGTATCGGGAAGTTATGATAATACGGTGAGACTATGGGACGTCAAGACAGGTACCTGTAAGACCATGAGTGGTCACACAGATTATGTATATGCTGTGGCTATATCCAGTGATTCAGAGTTCATCGTATCGGGAAGTTATGATAAAACGGTGAGACTATGGGACGTCAAGACAGGTACCTGTAAGACCATGAGTGGTCACACAGGTTATGTATATGCTGTGGCTATATCCAGTGATTCAGAGTTCATCGTATCGGAAAGTTATGATAATACGGTGAGACTATGGGACGTCAAGACAGGTACCTGTAAGACCATGAGTGGTCACACAGGTTTTGTATATGCTGTGGCTATATCCAGTGATTCACAGTTCATCGTATCGGGAAGTTATGATAATACGGTGAGACTATGGGACGTCAAGACAGGTACCTGTAAGACCATGAGTGGTCACACTAGTAATGCATATGCTGTGGCTATATCCAGTGATTCAGAGTTCATCGTATCGGAAAGTTATGATAATACGGTGAGACTATGGGACGTCAAGACAGGTACCTGTAAGACCATGAGTGGTCACACAGGTTTTGTATATGCTGTGGCTATATCCAGTGATTCACAGTTCATCGTATCGGGAAGTTATGATAATACGGTGAGACTATGGGACGTCAAGACAGGTACCTGTAAGACCATGAGTGGTCACACAGGTTATGCATATGCTGTGGCTATATCCAGTGATTCACAGTTCATCGTATCGGGAAGTTATGATAATACGGTGAGACTATGGGACGTCAAGACAGGTACCTGTAAGACCATGAGTGGTCACACTAGTAATGCATATGCTGTGGCAATATCCAGTGATTCAGAGTTCATCGTATCGGGAAGTTATGATAAAACGGTGAGACTATGGGACGTCAAGACAGGTACCTGTAAGACCATGAGTGGTCACACTAATTCTGTATATGCTGTGGCTATATCCAGTGATTCAGAGTTCATCGTATCGGGAAGTTATGATAATACGGTGAGACTATGGGACGTCAAGACAGGTACCTGTAAGACCATGAGTGGTCACACAGGTTTTGTATATGCTGTGGCAATATCCAGTGATTCAGAGTTCATCGTATCGGGAAGTTATGATAATACGGTGAGACTATGGGACGTCAAGACAGGTACCTGTAAGACCATGAGTGGTCACACAGATTCTGTATATGCTGTGGCTATATCCAGTGATTCAGAGTTCATCGTATCGGAAAGTTATGATAATACGGTGAGACTATGGGACGTCAAGACAGGTACCTGTAAGACCATGAGTGGTCACACAGATTTTGTAAGAACTGTGTCTATATCCAGTGATTCAGAGTTCATCGTATCGGGAAGTTATGATAAAACGGTGAGACTATGGGACGTCAAGACAGGTACCTGTAAGACCATGAGTGGTCACACAGATTTTGTAAGAACTGTGTCTATATCCAGTGATTCAGAGTTCATCGTATCGGGAAGTTATGATAAAACGGTGAGACTATGGGACGTCAAGACAGGTACCTGTAAGACCATGAGTGGTCACACTAGTAATGCATATGCTGTGGCTATATCCAGTGATTCACAGTTCAATGTATCGGGAAGTTATGATGATACAGTGAGACTATGGGACGTCAAGACAGGTAACTGTAAGACCATGAGTGGTCACACAGGTTATGCATATGCTGTGGCTATATCCAGTGATTCAGAGTTCATCGTATCGGAAAGTTATGATAAAACGGTGAGACTATGGGACGTCAAGACAGGTACCTGTAAGACCATGAGTGGTCACACTAATTCTGTATATGCTGTGGCTATATCCAGTGATTCAGAGTTCAATGTATCGGGAAGTGTTGATAATACGGTGAGACTATGGGACGTCAAGACAGGTACCTGTAAGACCATGAGTGGTCACACAGATTCTGTATATGCTGTGGCTATATCCAGTGATTCAGAGTTCATCGTATCGGAAAGTTATGATAATACAGTGAGACTATGGGACGTCAAGACAGGTACCTGTAAGACCATGAGTGGTCACACAGATTCTGTATATGCTGTGGCTATATCCAGTGATTCAGAGTTCAATGTATCGGGAAGTGTTGATAATACGGTGAGACTATGGGACGTCAAGACAGGTACCTGTAAGACCATGAGTGGTCACACTAATTCTGTATATGCTGTGGCTATATCCAGTGATTCACAGTTCAATGTATCGGGAAGTGTTGATAATACGGTGAGACTATGGGACGTCAAGACAGGTACCTGTAAGACCATGAGTGGTCACACAGGTTATGCATATGCTGTGGCTATATCCAGTGATTCACAGTTCATCGTATCGGGAAGTTATGATAATACGGTGAGACTATGGGACGTCAAGACAGGTACCTGTAAGACCATGAGTGGTCACACAGATTCTGTATATGCTGTGGCTATATCCAGTGATTCAGAGTTTATCGTATCGGAAAGTTATGATAATACGGTGAGACTATGGGACGTCAAGACAGGTACCTGTAAGACCATGAGTGGTCACACTAATTCTGTATATGCTGTGGCTATATCCAGTGATTCAGAGTTCATCGTATCGGGAAGTTTTGATAAAACGGTGAGACTATGGGACGTCAAGACAGGTACCTGTAAGAACGTGAGTGGTCACACAGGTTATGTATATGCTGTGTCTATATCCAGTGATTCAGAGTTCATCGTATCGGAAAGTTATGATAATACGGTGAGACTATGGGACGTCAAGACAGGTACCTGTAAGACCATGAGTGGTCACACAGGTTATGTATATGCTGTGGCTATATCCAGTGATTCACAGTTCATCGTATCGGGAAGTTATGATAATACGGTGAGACTATGGGACGTCAAGACAGGTACCTGTAAGACCATGAGTGGTCACACTAATTCTGTTTCATCTGTGGCTATATCCAGTGATTCAGAGTTCATCGTATCGGAAAGTTATGATAATACGGTGAGACTATGGGACGTCAAGACAGGTACCTGTAAGACCATGAGTGGTCACACTAATTCTGTATATGCTGTGGCTATATCCAGTGATTCAGAGTTCATCGTATCGGGAAGTTATGATAATACGGTGAGACTATGGGACGTCAAGACAGGTACCTGTAAGACCATGAGTGGTCACACTAGTAATGCATATGCTTTGGCAATATCCAGTGATTCAGAGTTCATCGTATCGGGAAGTTATGATAATACGGTGAGACTATGGGACGTCAAGACAGGTACCTGTAAGACCATGAGTGGTCACACAGATTTTGTAAGAACTGTGTCTATATCCAGTGATTCAGAGTTCATCGTATCGGGAAGTTATGATAAAACGGTGAGACTATGGGACGTCAAGACAGGTACCTGTAAGACCATGAGTGGTCACACAGATTCTGTATATGCTGTGGCTATATCCAGTGATTCAGAGTTCATCGTATCGGGAAGTTATGATAATACGGTGAGACTATGGGACGTCAAGACAGGTACCTGTAAGACCATGAGTGGTCACACTAATTCTGTATATGCTGTGGCTATATCCAGTGATTCACAGTTCATCGTATCGGGAAGTTATGATAATACGGTGAGACTATGGGACGTCAAGACAGGTACCTGTAAGACCATGAGTGGTCACACAGATTTTGTAAGAACTGTGTCTATATCCAGTGATTCAGAGTTCATCGTATCGGGAAGTTATGATAAAACGGTGAGACTATGGGACGTCAAGACAGGTACCTGTAAGACCATGAGTGGTCACACTAGTAATTCATATGCTTTGGCAATATCCAGTGATTCACAGTTCATCGTATCGGGAAGTTATGATAATACGGTGAGACTATGGGACGTCAAGACAGGTACCTGTAAGACCATGAGTGGTCACACTAATTCTGTTTCATCTGTGGCAATATCCAGTGATTCAGAGTTTATCGTATCGGGAAGTTATGATAATACGGTGAGACTATGGGACGTCAAGACAGGTACCTGTAAGACCATGAGTGGTCACACAGGTTATGTATATGCTGTGTCTATATCCAGTGATTCAGAGTTTATCGTATCGGGAAGTTATGATAAAACGGTGAGACTATGGGACGTCAAGACAGGTACCTGTAAGACCATGAGTGGTCACACTAATTCTGTATATGCTGTGGCTATATCCAGTGATTCAGAGTTCATCGTATCTGGAAGTGTTGATAATACGGTGAGACTATGGGACGTCAAGACAGGTACCTGTAAGACCATGAGTGGTCACACTAATTCTGTATATGCTGTTGCTATATCCAGTGATTCAGAGTTTATCGTATCGGGAAGTTATGATAATACGGTGAGACTATGGGACGTCAAGACAGGTACCTGTAAGACCATGAGTGGTCACACTAATTCTGTATATGCTGTGGCTATATCCAGTGATTCAGAGTTCATCGTATCGGGAAGTTATGATAAAACGGTGAGACTATGGGACGTCAAGACAGGTACCTGTAAGACCATGAGTGGTCACACAGGTTATGTATATGCTGTGTCTATATCCAGTGATTCAGAGTTCATCGTATCGGGAAGTTATGATGATACGGTGAGACTATGGGACGTCAAGACAGGTACCTGTAAGACCATGAGTGGTCACACAGGTTATGCATATGCTGTGGCTATATCCAGTGATTCAGAGTTCATCGTATCGGGAAGTTATGATAATACGGTGAGACTATGGGACGTCAAGACAGGTACCTGTAAGACCATGAGTGGTCACACAGGTTTTGTATATGCTGTGGCTATATCCAGTGATTCAGAGTTCATCGTATCGGGAAGTTATGATAAAACGGTGAGACTATGGGACGTCAAGACAGGTACCTGTAAGACCATGAGTGGTCACACTAATTCTGTATATGCTGTGGCTATATCCAGTGATTCAGAGTTCATCGTATCTGGAAGTGTTGATAATACGGTGAGACTATGGGACGTCAAGACAGGTACCTGTAAGACCATGAGTGGTCACACAGGTTATGTATATGCTGTGGCTATATCCAGTGATTCAGAGTTCATCGTATCGGAAAGTTATGATAATACGGTGAGACTATGGGACGTCAAGACAGGTACCTGTAAGACCATGAGTGGTCACACAGATTCTGTATATGCTGTTGCTATATCCAGTGATTCAGAGTTTATCGTATCGGGAAGTTATGATAATACGGTGAGACTATGGGACGTCAAGACAGGTACCTGTAAGACCATGAGTGGTCACACAGATTCTGTATATGCTGTTGCTATATCCAGTGATTCAGAGTTTATCGTATCGGGAAGTTATGATAATACGGTGAGACTATGGGACGTCAAGACAGGTACCTGTAAGACCATGAGTGGTCACACAGATTCTGTATATGCTTTGGCAATATCCAGTGATTCAGAGTTCATCGTATCGGGAAGTTATGATAATACGGTGAGACTATGGGACGTCAAGACAGGTACCTGTAAGACCATGAGTGGTCACACAGATTCTGTATATGCTGTGGCTATATCCAGTGATTCAGAGTTCATCGTATCGGGAAGTTATGATAAAACGGTGAGACTATGGGACGTCAAGACAGGTACCTGTAAGACCATGAGTGGTCACACAGGTTATGTATATGCTGTGGCTATATCCAGTGATTCAGAGTTCATCGTATCGGGAAGTTATGATAAAACGGTGAGACTATGGGACGTCAAGACAGGTACCTGTAAGACCATGAGTGGTCACACAGGTTATGCATATGCTGTGGCAATATCCAGTGATTCAGAGTTCATCGTATCGGGAAGTTATGATGATACGGTGAGACTATGGGACGTCAAGACAGGTACCTGTAAGACCATGAGTGGTCACACTAATTCTGTATATGCTGTGGCTATATCCAGTGATTCAGAGTTCATCGTATCGGGAAGTTATGATAATACGGTGAGACTATGGGACGTCAAGACAGGTACCTGTAAGACCATGAGTGGTCACACTAATTCTGTTTCATCTGTGGCAATATCCAGTGATTCAGAGTTCATCGTATCGGGAAGTTATGATAATACAGTGAGACTATGGGACGTCAAGACAGGTACCTGTAAGACCATGAGTGGTCACACAGATTCTGTTTCATCTGTGGCTATATCCAGTGATTCAGAGTTCATCGTATCGGAAAGTTATGATAATACGGTGAGACTATGGGACGTCAAGACAGGTACCTGTAAGACCATGAGTGGTCACACAGGTTATGTATATGCTGTGGCTATATCCAGTGATTCAGAGTTCATCGTATCGGAAAGTTATGATAATACGGTGAGACTATGGGACGTCAAGACAGGTACCTGTAAGACCATGAGTGGTCACACAGGTTATGTATATGCTGTGGCTATATCCAGTGATTCAGAGTTCATCGTATCGGAAAGTTATGATAATACGGTGAGACTATGGGACGTCAAGACAGGTACCTGTAAGACCATGAGTGGTCACACTAATTCTGTTTCATCTGTGGCAATATCCAGTGATTCAGAGTTCATCGTATCGGGAAGTTATGATAATACAGTGAGACTATGGGACGTCAAGACAGGTACCTGTAAGACCATGAGTGGTCACACAGGTTTTGTATATGCTGTGGCTATATCCAGTGATTCAGAGTTCATCGTATCGGGAAGTTATGATAAAACGGTGAGACTATGGGACGTCAAGACAGGTACCTGTAAGACCATGAGTGGTCACACTAATTCTGTATATGCTGTGGCTATATCCAGTGATTCAGAGTTCATCGTATCTGGAAGTGTTGATAATACGGTGAGACTATGGGACGTCAAGACAGGTACCTGTAAGACCATGAGTGGTCACACAGGTTATGTATATGCTGTGGCTATATCCAGTGATTCAGAGTTCATCGTATCGGGAAGTTATGATAAAACGGTGAGACTATGGGACGTCAAGACAGGTACCTGTAAGACCATGAGTGGTCACACTAATTCTGTTTCATCTGTGGCAATATCCAGTGATTCAGAGTTCATCGTATCGGGAAGTTATGATAATACAGTGAGACTATGGGACGTCAAGACAGGTACCTGTAAGACCATGAGTGGTCACACAGATTCTGTTTCATCTGTGGCTATATCCAGTGATTCAGAGTTTATCGTATCGGGAAGTTATGATAATACAGTGAGACTATGGGACGTCAAGACAGGTACCTGTAAGACCATGAGTGGTCACACAGGTTTTGTATATGCTGTGGCTATATCCAGTGATTCAGAGTTCATCGTATCGGGAAGTTATGATAAAACGGTGAGACTATGGGACGTCAAGACAGGTACCTGTAAGACCATGAGTGGTCACACAGGTTTTGTATATGCTGTGGCTATATCCAGTGATTCAGAGTTCATCGTATCGGGAAGTTTAGATAAGTCGGTGAGACTATGGGACGTCAAGACAGGTACCTGTAAGACCATGAGTGGTCACACAGATTCTGTATATTCTGTGGCAATATCCAGTGATTCAGAGTTCAATGTATCGGGAAGTGTTGATAATACGGTGAGACTATGGGACGTCAAGACAGGTACCTGTAAGACCATGAGTGGTCACACAGGTTATGCATATGCTGTGGCTATATCCAGTGATTCAGAGTTCATCGTATCGGGAAGTTATGATAATACGGTGAGACTATGGGACGTCAAGACAGGTACCTGTAAGACCATGAGTGGTCACACTAATTCTGTATATGCTGTGGCTATATCCAGTGTTTCAGAGTTCATCGTATCGGAAAGTTATGATAATACGGTGAGACTATGGGACGTCAAGACAGGTACCTGTAAGACCATGAGTGGTCACACTAGTAATGCATATGCTTTGGCAATATCCAGTGATTCACAGTTCATCGTATCGGGAAGTTATGATAATACGGTGAGACTATGGGACGTCAAGACAGGTACCTGTAAGACCATGAGTGGTCACACTAATTCTGTATATGCTGTGGCAATATCCAGTGATTCAGAGTTCATCGTATCGGGAAGTTATGATAATACAGTGAGACTATGGGACGTCAAGACAGGTACCTGTAAGACCATGAGTGGTCACACAGATTCTGTATATGCTGTTGCTATATCCAGTGATTCAGAGTTTATCGTATCGGGAAGTTATGATAATACGGTGAGACTATGGGACGTCAAGACAGGTACCTGTAAGACCATGAGTGGTCACACAGGTTATGTATATGCTGTGGCAATATCCAGTGATTCACATTTCATCGTATCGGGAAGTTATGATAATACGGTGAGACTATGGGACGTCAAGACAGGTACCTGTAAGACCATGAGTGGTCACACAGGTTTTGTATATGCTGTGGCTATATCCAGTGATTCAGAGTTCATCGTATCGGGAAGTTATGATAAAACGGTGAGACTATGGGACGTCAAGACAGGTACCTGTAAGACCATGAGTGGTCACACTAATTCTGTATATGCTGTGGCTATATCCAGTGATTCAGAGTTCATCGTATCGGGAAGTGTTGATAATACGGTGAGACTATGGGACGTCAAGACAGGTACCTGTAAGACCATGAGTGGTCACACAGGTTATGTATATGCTGTGGCTATATCCAGTGATTCAGAGTTCATCGTATCGGGAAGTTATGATAAAACGGTGAGACTATGGGACGTCAAGACAGGTACCTGTAAGACCATGAGTGGTCACACAGGTTATGTATATGCTGTGGCTATATCCAGTGATTCAGAGTTCATCGTATCGGGAAGTTATGATAAAACGGTGAGACTATGGGACGTCAAGACAGGTACCTGTAAGACCATGAGTGGTCACACTAGTAATGCATATGCTTTGGCAATATCCAGTGATTCAGAGTTCATCGTATCGGGAAGTTATGATAATACGGTGAGACTATGGGACGTCAAGACAGGTACCTGTAAGACCATGAGTGGTCACACAGATTCTGTATATGCTGTGGCTATATCCAGTGATTCAGAGTTCATCGTATCGGGAAGTTATGATAATACAGTGAGACTATGGGACGTCAAGACAGGTACCTGTAAGACCATGAGTGGTCACACTAATTCTGTATATGCTGTGGCTATATCCAGTGATTCAGAGTTCATCGTATCGGGAAGTTATGATGATACGGTGAGACTATGGGACGTCAAGACAGGTACCTGTAAGACCATGAGTGGTCACACTAATTCTGTATAAGCTGTGACTATATCCAGTGATTCAGAGTTCATCGTATCGGAAAGTTATGATAATACGGTGAGACTATGGGACGTCAAGACAGGTACCTGTAAGAACGTGAGTGGTCACACAGGTTTTGTAAGAACTGTGTCTATATCCAGTGATTCAGAGTTCATCGTATCGGGAAGTTATGATAATACGGTGAGACTATGGGACGTCAAGACAGGTACCTGTAAGACCATGAGTGGTCACACAGGTTATGCATATGCTGTGGCTATATCCAGTGATTCAGAGTTCATCGTATCGGGAAGTTATGATAATACAGTGAGACTATGGGACGTCAAGACAGGTACCTGTAAGACCATGAGTGGTCACACAGATTCTGTTTCATCTGTGGCTATATCCAGTGATTCAGAGTTCATCGTATCGGAAAGTTATGATAATACGGTGAGACTATGGGACGTCAAGACAGGTACCTGTAAGACCATGAGTGGTCACACTAATTCTGTATATGCTGTGGCAATATCCAGTGATTCAGAGTTCATCGTATCGGGAAGTTATGATAATACGGTGAGACTATGGGACGTCAAGACAGGTACCTGTAAGACCATGAGTGGTCACACAGGTTTTGTATATGCTGTGCTATATCCAGTGATTCACAGTTCAATGTATCGGGAAGTGTTGATAATACGGTGAGACTATGGGACGTCAAGACAGGTACCTGTAAGACCATGAGTGGTCACACAGATTCTGTATATGCTGTGGCTATATCCAGTGATTCAGAGTTCATCGTATCGGGAAGTTATGATGATACGGTGAGACTATGGGACGTCAAGACAGGTACCTGTAAGACCATGAGTGGTCACACTAGTAATGCATATGCTTTGGCAATATCCAGTGATTCAGAGTTCATCGTATCGGGAAGTTATGATAATACGGTGAGACTATGGGACGTCAAGACAGGTACCTGTAAGACCATGAGTGGTCACACAGATTTTGTAAGAACTGTGTCTATATCCAGTGATTCAGAGTTCATCGTATCGGAAAATTATGATAATACTGTGAGACTATGGGACGTCAAGACAGGTACCTGTAAGACCATGAGTGGTCACACAGGTTATGTATATGCTGTGGCTATATCCAGTGATTCAGAGTTCATCGTATCGGAAAGTTATGATAAAACGGTGAGACTATGGGACGTCAAGACAGGTACCTGTAAGACCATGAGTGGTCACACAGATTCTGTTTCATCTGTGGCTATATCCAGTGATTCAGAGTTCATCGTATCGGAAAGTTATGATAATACGGTGAGACTATGGGACGTCAAGACAGGTACCTGTAAGACCATGAGTGGTCACACTAATTCTGTATATGCTGTGGCAATATCCAGTGATTCAGAGTTCATCGTATCGGGAAGTTATGATAATACGGTGAGACTATGGGACGTCAAGACAGGTACCTGTAAGACCATGAGTGGTCACACAGGTTTTGTATATGCTGTGCTATATCCAGTGATTCACAGTTCAATGTATCGGGAAGTTATGATAAAACGGTGAGACTATGGGACGTCAAGACAGGTACCTGTAAGACCATGAGTGGTCACACAGATTCTGTATATGCTGTGGCTATATCCAGTGATTCAGAGTTCATCGTATCGGGAAGTTATGATGATACGGTGAGACTATGGGACGTCAAGACAGGTACCTGTAAGACCATGAGTGGTCACACAGGTTATGCATATGCTGTGGCTATATCCAGTGATTCACAGTTCATCGTATCGGGAAGTTATGATAAAACGGTGAGACTATGGGACGTCAAGACAGGTACCTGTAAGACCATGAGTGGTCACACAGGTTATGTATATGCTGTGGCTATATCCAGTGATTCAGAGTTCATCGTATCGGAAAGTTATGATAATACGGTGAGACTATGGGACGTCAAGACAGGTACCTGTAAGACCATGAGTGGTCACACTAATTCTGTATATGCTGTGGCTATATCCAGTGATTCAGAGTTCATCGTATCGGGAAGTGCAGATTATACGGTGAGACTATGGGACGTCAAGACAGGTACCTGTAAGACCATGAGTGGTCACACAGATTTTGTAAGAACTGTGTCTATATCCAGTGATTCACAGTTCATCGTATCGGGAAGTTATGATAATACGGTGAGACTATGGGACGTCAAGACAGGTACCTGTAAGACCATGAGTGGTCACACAGATTTTGTAAGAACTGTGTCTATATCCAGTGATTCAGAGTTTATCGCATCGGGAAGTTATGATAAAACGGTGAGACTATGGGACGTCAAGACAGGTACCTGTAAGACCATGAGTGGTCACACTAGTAATGCATATGCTTTGGCAATATCCAGTGATTCACAGTTCATCGTATCGGGAAGTTATGATAATACGGTGAGACTATGGGACGTCAAGACAGGTACCTGTAAGACCATGAGTGGTCACACTAATTCTGTATATGCTGTGGCTATATCCAGTGATTCAGAGTTCATCGTATCGGAAAGTTATGATAATACGGTGAGACTATGGGACGTCAAGACAGGTACCTGTAAGACCATGAGTGGTCACACTAATTCTGTATATGCTGTGGCTATATCCAGTGATTCACAGTTCAATGTATCGGGAAGTGTTGATAATACGGTGAGACTATGGGACGTCAAGACAGGTACCTGTAAGACCATGAGTGGTCACACTAATTCTGTTTCATCTGTGGCAATATCCAGTGATTCAGAGTTCATCGTATCGGGAAGTTATGATAATACAGTGAGACTATGGGACGTCAAGACAGGTACCTGTAAGACCATGAGTGGTCACACAGATTCTGTATATGCTGTTGCTATATCCAGTGATTCAGAGTTTATCGTATCGGGAAGTTATGATAATACGGTGAGACTATGGGACGTCAAGACAGGTACCTGTAAGACCATGAGTGGTCACACAGGTTATGTATATGCTGTGGCAATATCCAGTGATTCACATTTCATCGTATCGGGAAGTTATGATAATACGGTGAGACTATGGGACGTCAAGACAGGTACCTGTAAGACCATGAGTGGTCACACAGGTTTTGTATATGCTGTGGCTATATCCAGTGATTCAGAGTTCATCGTATCGGGAAGTTATGATAAAACGGTGAGACTATGGGACGTCAAGACAGGTACCTGTAAGACCATGAGTGGTCACACTAATTCTGTATATGCTGTGGCTATATCCAGTGATTCAGAGTTCATCGTATCGGGAATTGTTGATAATACGGTGAGACTATGGGACGTCAAGACAGGTACCTGTAAGACCATGAGTGGTCACACAGGTTATGTATATGCTGTGGCTATATCCAGTGATTCAGAGTTCATCGTATCGGGAAGTTATGATAAAACGGTGAGACTATGGGACGTCAAGACAGGTACCTGAAAGACCATGAGTGGTCACACAGGTTATGTATATGCTGTGGCTATATCCAGTGATTCAGAGTTCATCGTATCGGGAAGTTATGATAAAACGGTGAGACTATGGGACGTCAAGACAGGTACCTGTAAGACCATGAGTGGTCACACAGGTTTTGTAAGAACTGTGTCTATATCCAGTGATTCAGAGTTCATCGTATCGGAAAGTTATGATAATACTGTGAGACTATGGGACGTCAAGACAGGTACCTGTAAGACCATGAGTGGTCACACAGATTCTGTATATGCTGTGGCTATATCCAGTGATTCAGAGTTCATCGTATCGGGAAGTTATGATAATACAGTGAGACTATGGGACGTCAAGACAGGTACCTGTAAGACCATGAGTGGTCACACTAATTCTGTATATGCTGTGGCTATATCCAGTGATTCAGAGTTCATCGTATCGGGAAGTTATGATGATACGGTGAGACTATGGGACGTCAAGACAGGTACCTGTAAGACCATGAGTGGTCACACAGGTTTTGTATATGCTTTGGCAATATCCAGTGATTCAGAGTTCATCGTATCGGGAAGTTATGATAATACGGTGAGACTATGGGACGTCAAGACAGGTACCTGTAAGACCATGAGTGGTCACACTAATTCTGTATATGCTGTGGCTATATCCAGTGATTCAGAGTTCATCGTATCGGGAAGTTATGATAATACGGTGAGACTATGGGACGTCAAGACAGGTACCTGTAAGACCATGAGTGGTCACACAGATTCTGTATATGCTGTGGCTATATCCAGTGATTCAGAGTTCATCGTATCGGGAAGTTATGATAATACAGTGAGACTATGGGACGTCAAGACAGGTACCTGTAAGACCATGAGTGGTCACACTAATTCTGTATATGCTGTGGCTATATCCAGTGATTCAGAGTTCATCGTATCGGAAAGTTATGATAATACGGTGAGACTATGGGACGTCAAGACAGGTACCTGTAAGACCATGAGTGGTCACACAGATTCTGTATATGCTGTGGCTATATCCAGTGATTCACAGTTCATCGTATCGGGAAGTTATGATGATACGGTGAGACTATGGGACGTCAAGACAGGTACCTGTAAGACCATGAGTGGTCAACCTAGTTATGTATGATCTGTGGCTATATCCAGTGATTCAGAGTTCATCGTATCGGGAAGTGATGATAATACGTTGAGACTATGTGACGTCAAGACAGGTACCTGTAAGACCATGAGTGGTCACACTAGTAATGCATATGCTTTGGCAATATCCAGTGATTCAGAGTTCATCGTATCGGGAAGTTATGATGATACGGTGAGACTATGGGACGTCAAGACAGGTACCTGTAAGGCCATGAGTGGTCAACCTAGTTATGTATGATCTGTGGCTATATCCAGTGATTCAGAGTTCATCGTATCGGGAAGTGATGATAATACGTTGAGACTATGTGACGTCAAGACAGGTATCTGTAAGATCATGAGTGGTCACACTAGTTGTGTAAATGCTGCGGCTATATCCAGTGATTCAGAGTTCATCGTATCGGGAAGTTATGATGATACGGTGAGACTATGGGACGTCAAGACAGGTACCTGTAAGGCCATGAGTGGTCACACTAGTAATGCATATGCTTTGGCAATATCCAGTGATTCAGAGTTCATCGTATCGGGAAGTGATGATAATACGTTGAGACTATGTGACGTCAAGACAGGTATCTGTAAGATCATGAGTGGTCACACTAGTTGTGTAAATGCTGCGGCTATATCCAGTGATTCAGAGTTCATCGTATCGGGAAGTGGAGATAAGACGGTGAGAATATGGGACGTCAAGACAGGTACCTGTAAGACCATGAGTGGTCACACTAGTTATGTATTATCTGTGGCTATATCCAGTGATTCAGAGTTCATCGTATCGGGAAGTGATGATAATACGTTGAGACTATGTGACGTCAAGACAGGTATCTGTAAGATCATGAGTGGTCACACTAGTTGTGTAAATGCTGTGGCTATATCAAGTGATTCAGAGTTCATCGTATCGGGAAGTGGAGATAAGACGGTGAGAATATGGGACGTCAAGACAGGTACCTGTAAGACCATGAGTGGTCACACTAATTCTGTATTATCTGTGGCTATATCCATTGATTTGGAGTTCATCGTATCGGGAAGTCATGATTAGACGGTGAGACTATGGGACGTCAAGACAGGTACCTGTAAGACCATGAGTGGTCAACCTAGTTATGTATATGCTGCGGCTATATCCAGTGATTCAGAGTTCATCGTATCGGGAAGTGATGATAATACGTTGAGACTATGTGACGTCAAGACAGGTATCTGTAAGATCATGAGTGGTCACACTAGTTGTGTAAATGCTGTGGCTATATCAAGTGATTCAGAGTTCATCGTATCGGGAAGTGGAGATAAGACGGTGAGACTATGGGACGTCAAGACAGGTACCTGTAAGACCATGAGTGGTCAAACTAGTTATGTATGATCTGTGGCTATATCCAGTGATTCAGAGTTCATCGTATCGGGAAGTTATGATGATACGGTGAGACTATGGGACGTCAAGACAGGTACCTGTAAGACCATGAGTGGTCACACTAATTAAGTATTATCTGTGTCTATATCCAGTGATTCAGAGTTCATCGTATCGGGAAGTCATGATTAGACGGTGAGAATATGGGACGTCAAGACAGGTACCTGTAAGACCATGAGTGGTCACACTAATTAAGTATTATCTGTGTCTATATCCAGTGATTCAGAGTTCATCGTATCGGGAAGTTATGATGATACGGTGAGACTATGGGACGTCAAGACAGGTACCTGTAAGGCCATGAGTGGTCAACCTAGTTATGTATGATCTGTGGCTATATCCAGTGATTCAGAGTTCATCGTATCGGGAAGTGATGATAATACGTTGAGACTATGTGACGTCAAGACAGGTATCTGTAAGATCATGAGTGGTCACACTAGTTGTGTAAATGCTGCGGCTATATCCAGTGATTCAGAGTTCATCGTATCGGGAAGTTATGATGATACGGTGAGACTATGGGACGTCAAGACAGGTACCTGTAAGACCATGAGTGGTCACACTAGTTATGTATTATCTGTGGCTATATCCATTGATTTGGAGTTCATCGTATCGGGAAGTTATGATGATACGGTGAGACTATGGGACGTCAAGACAGCTACCTGTAAGACCATGAGTGGTCAACCTAGTTATGTATGATCTGTGGCTATATCCAGTGATTCAGAGTTCATCGTATCGGGAAGTGATGATAATACGTTGAGACTATGTGACGTCAAGACAGGTATCTGTAAGATCATGAGTGGTCACACTAGTTGTGTAAATGCTGTGGCTATATCAAGTGATTCAGAGTTCATCGTATCGGGAAGTGGAGATAAGACGGTGAGAATATGGGACGTCAAGACAGGTACCTGTAAGACCATGAGTGGTCACACTAATTCTGTATTATCTGTGGCTATATCCATTGATTTGGAGTTCATCGTATCGGGAAGTCATGATTAGACGGTGAGACTATGGGACGTCAAGACAGGTACCTGTAAGACCATGAGTGGTCAACCTAGTTATGTATGATCTGTGGCTATATCCAGTGATTCAGAGTTCATCGTATCGGGAAGTGATGATAATACGTTGAGACTATGTGACGTCAAGACAGGTATCTGTAAGATCATGAGTGGTCACACTAGTTGTGTAAATGCTGTGGCTATATCCAGTGATTCAGAGTTCATCGTATCGTGAAGTGGAGATAAGACGGTGAGAATATGGGACGTCAAGACAGGTACCTGTAAGACCATGAGTGGTCACACTAGTTATGTATATGCTGTGGCTATATCCATTGATTTGGAGTTCATCGTATCGGGAAGTCATGATGATACGGTGAGAATATGGGACGTCAAGACAGGTACCTGTAAGACCATGAGTGGTCACACTAGTTATGTATATGCTGCGGCTATATCCAGTGATTCAGAGTTCATCGTATCGGGAAGTGATGATAATACGTTGAGACTATGTGACGTCAAGACAGGTACCTGTAAGACCATGAGTGGTCAACCTAGTTGTGTAAATGCTGTGGCTATATCCAGTGATTCAGAGTTCATCGTATCGGGAAGTGGAGATAAGACGGTGAGAATATGGGACGTCAAGACAGGTACCTGTAAGACCATGAGTGGTCACACTAATTCTGTATTATCTGTGGCTATATCCATTAATTTGGAGTTCATCGTATCGGGAAGTCATGATTATACGGTGAGACTATGGGACGTCAAGACAGGTATCTGTAAGATCATGAGTGGTCACACTAGTTGTGTAAATGCTGTGGCTATATCAAGTGATTCAGAGTTCATCGTATCGGGAAGTGGAGATAAGACGGTGAGACTATGGGACGTCAAGACAGGTACCTGTAAGACCATGAGTGGTCAAACTAGTTATGTATGATCTGTGGCTATATCCAGTGATTCAGAGTTCATCGTATCGGGAAGTTATGATGATACGGTGAGACTATGGGACGTCAAGACAGGTACCTGTAAGACCATGAGTGGTCACACTAGTTATGTATATGCTGCGGCTATATCCAGTGATTCAGAGTTCATCGTATCGGGAAGTCATGATTAGACGGTGAGAATATGGGACGTCAAGACAGGTACCTGTAAGACCATGAGTGGTCACACTAATTAAGTATTATCTGTGTCTATATCCAGTGATTCAGAGTTCATCGTATCGGGAAGTTATGATGATACGGTGAGACTATGGGACGTCAAGACAGGTACCTGTAAGGCCATGAGTGGTCAACCTAGTTATGTATGATCTGTGGCTATATCCAGTGATTCAGAGTTCATCGTATCGGGAAGTGATGATAATACGTTGAGACTATGTGACGTCAAGACAGGTATCTGTAAGATCATGAGTGGTCACACTAGTTGTGTAAATGCTGCGGCTATATCCAGTGATTCAGAGTTCATCGTATCGGGAAGTTATGATGATACGGTGAGACTATGGGACGTCAAGACAGGTACCTGTAAGACCATGAGTGGTCACACTAGTTATGTATTATCTGTGGCTATATCCATTGATTTGGAGTTCATCGTATCGGGAAGTTATGATGATACGGTGAGACTATGGGACGTCAAGACAGCTACCTGTAAGACCATGAGTGGTCAACCTAGTTATGTATGATCTGTGGCTATATCCAGTGATTCAGAGTTCATCGTATCGGGAAGTGATGATAATACGTTGAGACTATGTGACGTCAAGACAGGTATCTGTAAGATCATGAGTGGTCACACTAGTTGTGTAAATGCTGTGGCTATATCAAGTGATTCAGAGTTCATCGTATCGGGAAGTGGAGATAAGACGGTGAGAATATGGGACGTCAAGACAGGTACCTGTAAGACCATGAGTGGTCACACTAATTCTGTATTATCTGTGGCTATATCCATTGATTTGGAGTTCATCGTATCGGGAAGTCATGATTAGACGGTGAGACTATGGGACGTCAAGACAGGTACCTGTAAGACCATGAGTGGTCAACCTAGTTATGTATGATCTGTGGCTATATCCAGTGATTCAGAGTTCATCGTATCGGGAAGTGATGATAATACGTTGAGACTATGTGACGTCAAGACAGGTATCTGTAAGATCATGAGTGGTCACACTAGTTGTGTAAATGCTGTGGCTATATCCAGTGATTCAGAGTTCATCGTATCGTGAAGTGGAGATAAGACGGTGAGAATATGGGACGTCAAGACAGGTACCTGTAAGACCATGAGTGGTCACACTAGTTATGTATATGCTGTGGCTATATCCATTGATTTGGAGTTCATCGTATCGGGAAGTCATGATGATACGGTGAGAATATGGGACGTCAAGACAGGTACCTGTAAGACCATGAGTGGTCACACTAGTTATGTATATGCTGCGGCTATATCCAGTGATTCAGAGTTCATCGTATCGGGAAGTGATGATAATACGTTGAGACTATGTGACGTCAAGACAGGTACCTGTAAGACCATGAGTGGTCAACCTAGTTGTGTAAATGCTGTGGCTATATCCAGTGATTCAGAGTTCATCGTATCGGGAAGTGGAGATAAGACGGTGAGAATATGGGACGTCAAGACAGGTACCTGTAAGACCATGAGTGGTCACACTAATTCTGTATTATCTGTGGCTATATCCATTAATTTGGAGTTCATCGTATCGGGAAGTCATGATTATACGGTGAGACTATGGGACGTCAAGACAGGTACCTGTAAGACCATGAGTGGTCACACTAGTTATGTATTATCTGTGGCTATATCCAGTGATTCAGAGTTAATCGTATCGGAAAGTCATGATTAGACGGTGAGAATATGGGACGTCAAGACAGGTACCTGTAAGACCATGAGTGGTCACACTAGTTATGTATATGCTGTGGCTATATCCATTAATTTGGAGTTCATCGTATCGGGAAGTTATGATGATACGGTGAGACTATGGGACGTCAAGACAGGTACCTGTAAGACCATGAGTGGTCACACTAGTTATGTATGATCTGTGACTATATCCAGTGATTCAGAGTTCATCGTATCGGGAAGTCATGATTAGACGGTGAGAATATGGGACGTCAAGACAGGTACCTGTAAGACCATGAGTGGTCACACTAGTTATGTATATGCTGTGGCTATATCCATTGATTTGGAGTTCATCGTATCGGGAAGTTATGATGATACGGTGAGACTATGGGACGTCAAGACAGGTACCTGTAAGACCATGAGTGGTCACACTAGTTATGTATGATCTGTGGCTATATCCAGTGATTCAGAGTTCATCGTATCGGGAAGTCATGATTAGACGGTGAGAATATGGGACGTCAAGACAGGTACCTGTAAGACCATGAGTGGTCACACTAATTAAGTATTATCTGTGTCTATATCCAGTGATTCAGAGTTCATCGTATCGGGAAGTCATGATTAGACGGTGAGAATATGGGACGTCAAGACAGGTACCTGTAAGACCATGAGTGGTCACACTAGTTATGTATATGCTGTGGCTATATCCATTGATTTGGAGTTCATCGTATCGGGAAGTTATGATGATACGGTGAGACTATGGGACGTCAAGACAGCTACCTGTAAGACCATGAGTGGTCACACTAGTTATGTATGATCTGTGGCTATATCCAGTGATTCAGAGTTCATCGTATCGGGAAGTCATGATTAGACGGTGAGAATATGGGACGTCAAGACAGGTACCTGTAAGACCATGAGTGGTCACACTAGTTGTGTAAATGCTGCGGCTATATCCAGTGATTCAGAGTTCATCGTATCGGGAAGTTATGATGATACGGTGAGACTATGGGACGTCAAGACAGGTACCTGTAAGACCATGAGTGGTCAAACTAGTTATGTATGATCTGTGGCTATATCCAGTGATTCAGAGTTCATCGTATCGGGAAGTGATGATAATACGTTGAGACTATGTGACGTCAAGACAGGTATCTGTAAGATCATGAGTGGTCACACTAGTTGTGTAAATGCTGTGGCTATATCCAGTGATTCAGAGTTCATCGTATCGGGAAGTTTAGATAAGACGGTGAGACTATGGGACGTCAAGACAGGTACCTGTAAGACCATGAGTGGTCAAACTAGTTATGTATGATCTGTGGCTATATCCAGTGATTCAGAGTTCATCGTATCGGGAAGTTATGATGATACGGTGAGACTATGGGACGTCAAGACAGGTACCTGTAAGACCATGAGTGGTCACACTAATTAAGTATTATCTGTGTCTATATCCAGTGATTCAGAGTTCATCGTATCGGGAAGTCATGATTAGACGGTGAGAATATGGGACGTCAAGACAGGTACCTGTAAGACCATGAGTGGTCACACTAGTTATGTATATGCTGTGGCTATATCCATTGATTTGGAGTTCATCGTATCGGGAAGTTATGATGATACGGTGAGACTATGGGACGTCAAGACAGGTACCTGTAAGACCATGAGTGGTCACACTAGTTATGTATGATCTGTGGCTATATCCAGTGATTCAGAGTTCATCGTATCGGGAAGTCATGATTAGACGGTGAGAATATGGGACGTCAAGACAGGTACCTGTAAGACCATGAGTGGTCACACTAGTTATGTATATGCTGTGGCTATATCCATTGATTTGGAGTTCATCGTATCGGGAAGTGCAGATTATACGGTGAGACTATGGGACGTCAAGACAGGTACCTGTAAGACCATGAGTGGTCACACTAGTTATGTATATGCTGTGGCTATATCCATTGATTTGGAGTTCATCGTATCGGGAAGTTATGATGATACGGTGAGACTATGGGACGTCAAGACAGGTACCTGTAAGACCATGAGTGGTCACACTAGTTATGTATGATCTGTGGCTATATCCAGTGATTCAGAGTTCATCGTATCGGGAAGTCATGATTAGACGGTGAGAATATGGGACGTCAAGACAGGTACCTGTAAGACCATGAGTGGTCAAACTAGTTATGTATGATCTGTGGCTATATCCAGTGATTCAGAGTTCATCGTATCGGGAAGTTATGATGATACGGTGAGACTATGGGACGTCAAGACAGGTACCTGTAAGACCATGAGTGGTCACACTAGTTATGTATATGCTGCGGCTATATCCAGTGATTCAGAGTTCATCGTATCGGGAAGTGGAGATAAGACGGTGAGAATATGGGACGTCAAGACAGGTACCTGTAAGACCATGAGTGGTCACACTAATTAAGTATTATCTGTGTCTATATCCAGTGATTCAGAGTTCATCGTATCGGGAAGTTATGATGATACGGTGAGACTATGGGACGTCAAGACAGGTACCTGTAAGGCCATGAGTGGTCAACCTAGTTATGTATGATCTGTGGCTATATCCAGTGATTCAGAGTTCATCGTATCGGGAAGTGATGATAATACGTTGAGACTATGTGACGTCAAGACAGGTATCTGTAAGATCATGAGTGGTCACACTAGTTGTGTAAATGCTGCGGCTATATCCAGTGATTCAGAGTTCATCGTATCGGGAAGTTATGATGATACGGTGAGACTATGGGACGTCAAGACAGGTACCTGTAAGACCATGAGTGGTCACACTAGTTATGTATTATCTGTGGCTATATCCATTGATTTGGAGTTCATCGTATCGGGAAGTTATGATGATACGGTGAGACTATGGGACGTCAAGACAGCTACCTGTAAGACCATGAGTGGTCAACCTAGTTATGTATGATCTGTGGCTATATCCAGTGATTCAGAGTTCATCGTATCGGGAAGTGATGATAATACGTTGAGACTATGTGACGTCAAGACAGGTATCTGTAAGATCATGAGTGGTCACACTAGTTGTGTAAATGCTGTGGCTATATCAAGTGATTCAGAGTTCATCGTATCGGGAAGTGGAGATAAGACGGTGAGAATATGGGACGTCAAGACAGGTACCTGTAAGACCATGAGTGGTCACACTAATTCTGTATTATCTGTGGCTATATCCATTGATTTGGAGTTCATCGTATCGGGAAGTCATGATTAGACGGTGAGACTATGGGACGTCAAGACAGGTACCTGTAAGACCATGAGTGGTCAACCTAGTTATGTATGATCTGTGGCTATATCCAGTGATTCAGAGTTCATCGTATCGGGAAGTGATGATAATACGTTGAGACTATGTGACGTCAAGACAGGTATCTGTAAGATCATGAGTGGTCACACTAGTTGTGTAAATGCTGTGGCTATATCCAGTGATTCAGAGTTCATCGTATCGTGAAGTGGAGATAAGACGGTGAGAATATGGGACGTCAAGACAGGTACCTGTAAGACCATGAGTGGTCACACTAGTTATGTATATGCTGTGGCTATATCCATTGATTTGGAGTTCATCGTATCGGGAAGTCATGATGATACGGTGAGAATATGGGACGTCAAGACAGGTACCTGTAAGACCATGAGTGGTCACACTAGTTATGTATATGCTGCGGCTATATCCAGTGATTCAGAGTTCATCGTATCGGGAAGTGATGATAATACGTTGAGACTATGTGACGTCAAGACAGGTACCTGTAAGACCATGAGTGGTCAACCTAGTTGTGTAAATGCTGTGGCTATATCCAGTGATTCAGAGTTCATCGTATCGGGAAGTGGAGATAAGACGGTGAGAATATGGGACGTCAAGACAGGTACCTGTAAGACCATGAGTGGTCACACTAATTCTGTATTATCTGTGGCTATATCCATTAATTTGGAGTTCATCGTATCGGGAAGTCATGATTATACGGTGAGACTATGGGACGTCAAGACAGGTACCTGTAAGACCATGAGTGGTCACACTAGTTATGTATTATCTGTGGCTATATCCAGTGATTCAGAGTTAATCGTATCGGAAAGTCATGATTAGACGGTGAGAATATGGGACGTCAAGACAGGTACCTGTAAGACCATGAGTGGTCACACTAGTTATGTATATGCTGCGGCTATATCCAGTGATTCAGAGTTCATCGTATCGGGAAGTTATGATGATACGGTGAGAATATGGGACGTCAAGACAGGTACCTGTAAGACCATGAGTGGTCACACTAGTTATGTATGATCTGTGGCTATATCCAGTGATTCAGAGTTCATCGTATCGGGAAGTCATGATTAGACGGTGAGAATATGGGACGTCAAGACAGGTACCTGTAAGACCATGAGTGGTCACACTAGTTATGTATATGCTGTGGCTATATCCATTAATTTGGAGTTCATCGTATCGGGAAGTTATGATGATACGGTGAGACTATGGGACGTCAAGACAGGTACCTGTAAGACCATGAGTGGTCACACTAGTTATGTATGATCTGTGGCTATATCCAGTGATTCAGAGTTCATCGTATCGGGAAGTGATGATAATACGTTGAGACTATGTGACGTCAAGACAGGTATCTGTAAGATCATGAGTGGTCACACTAGTTGTGTAAATGCTGTGGCTATATCCAGTGATTCAGAGTTCATCGTATCGGGAAGTGGAGATAAGACGGTGAGAATATGGGACGTCAAGACAGGTACCTGTAAGACCATGAGTGGTCACACTAATTCTGTATTATCTGTGGCTATATCCATTGATTCACAGTTCAATGTCTCGGGAAGTTATGATAATACGGTGAGACTATGGGACGTCAAGACAGGTACCTGTAAGACCATGAGTGGTCACACAGGTTATGTATATGCTGTGGCTTATCCGTTGATTTGGAGTTCATCGTATCGGGAAGTGCAGATTATACGGTGAGACTATGGGACGTCAAGACAGGTACCTGTAAGACCATGAGTGGTCACACTAATTAAGTATTATCTGTGTCTATATCCAGTGATTCAGAGTTCATCGTATCGGGAAGTTATGATGATACGGTGAGACTATGGGACGTCAAGACAGGTACCTGTAAGACCATGAGTGGTCACACTAGTTATGTATGATCTGTGGCTATATCCAGTGATTCAGAGTTCATCGTATCGGGAAGTCATGATTAGACGGTGAGAATATGGGACGTCAAGACAGGTACCTGTAAGACCATGAGTGGTCACACTAGTTATGTATATGCTGTGGCTTATCCGTTGATTTGGAGTTCATCGTATCGGGAAGTTATGATGATACGGTGAGACTATGGGACGTCAAGACAGGTACCTGTAAGACCATGAGTGGTCACACTAATTAAGTATTATCTGTGTCTATATCCAGTGATTCAGAGTTCATCGTATCGGGAAGTCATGATTAGACGGTGAGACTATGGGACGTCAAGACAGGTACCTGTAAGACCATGAGTGGTCACACTAGTTATGTATGATCTGTGGCTATATCCAGTGATTCAGAGTTCATCGTATCGGGAAGTCATGATTAGACGGTGAGAATATGGGACGTCAAGACAGGTACCTGTAAGACCATGAGTGGTCACACTAGTTATGTATATGCTGTGGCTTATCCGTTGATTTGGAGTTCATCGTATCGGGAAGTTATGATGATACGGTGAGACTATGGGACGTCAAGACAGGTACCTGTAAGACCATGAGTGGTCACACTAATTAAGTATTATCTGTGTCTATATCCAGTGATTCAGAGTTCATCGTATCGGGAAGTCATGATTAGACGGTGAGAATATGGGACGTCAAGACAGGTACCTGTAAGACCATGAGTGGTCACACTAATTCTGTATTATCTGTGGCTATATCCATTGATTTGGAGTTCATCGTATCGGGAAGTCATGATTAGACGGTGAGACTATGGGACGTCAAGACAGGTACCTGTAAGACCATGAGTGGTCACACTAGTTATGTATATGCTGCGGCTATATCCAGTGATTCAGAGTTCATCGTATCGGGAAGTTATGATGATACGGTGAGAATATGGGACGTCAAGACAGGTACCTGTAAGACCATGAGTGGTCACACTAGTTATGTATGATCTGTGGCTATATCCAGTGATTCAGAGTTCATCGTATCGGGAAGTCATGATTAGACGGTGAGAATATGGGACGTCAAGACAGGTACCTGTAAGACCATGAGTGGTCACACTAGTTATGTATATGCTGTGGCTTATCCATTAATTTGGAGTTCATCGTATCGGGAAGTTATGATGATACGGTGAGACTATGGGACGTCAAGACAGGTACCTGTAAGACCATGAGTGGTCACACTAGTTATGTATGATCTGTGGCTATATCCATTAATTTGGAGTTCATCGTATCGGGAAGTGCAGATTATACGGTGAGACTATGGGACGTCAAGACAGGTACCTGTAAGACCATGAGTGGTCACACTAGTTATGTATGATCTGTGGCTATATCCAGTGATTCAGAGTTCATCGTATCGGGAAGTTTAGATAAGACGGTGAGACTATGGGACGTCAAGACAGGTACCTGTAAGACCATGAGTGGTCACACTAATTAAGTATTATCTGTGTCTATATCCAGTGATTCAGAGTTCATCGTATCGGGAAGTTATGATGATACGGTGAGACTATGGGACGTCAAGACAGGTACCTGTAAGGCCATGAGTGGTCAACCTAGTTATGTATGATCTGTGGCTATATCCAGTGATTCAGAGTTCATCGTATCGGGAAGTGATGATAATACGTTGAGACTATGTGACGTCAAGACAGGTATCTGTAAGATCATGAGTGGTCACACTAGTTGTGTAAATGCTGTGGCTATATCCAGTGATTCAGAGTTCATCGTATCGGGAAGTGGAGATAAGACGGTGAGAATATGGGACGTCAAGACAGGTACCTGTAAGACCATGAGTGGTCACACTAATTCTGTATTATCTGTGGCTATATCCATTGATTCACAGTTCAATGTCTCGGGAAGTTATGATAATACGGTGAGACTATGGGACGTCAAGACAGGTACCTGTAAGACCATGAGTGGTCACACTAGTTATGTATATGCTGCGGCTATATCCAGTGATTCAGAGTTCATCGTATCGGGAAGTGGAGATAAGACGGTGAGAATATGGGACGTCAAGACAGGTACCTGTAAGACCATGAGTGGTCACACTAATTCTGTATTATCTGTGGCTATATCCATTAATTTGGAGTTCATCGTATCGGGAAGTGCAGATTATACGGTGAGACTATGGGACGTCAAGACAGGTACATGTAAGACCATGAGTGGTCACACTAGTTATGTATATGCTGTGGCTATATCCATTGATTTGGAGTTCATCGTATCGGGAAGTTATGATGATACGGTGAGACTATGGGACGTCAAGACAGGTACCTGTAAGACCATGAGTGGTCACACTAGTTATGTATGATCTGTGGCTATATCCAGTGATTCAGAGTTAATCGTATCGGAAAGTCATGATTAGACGGTGAGAATATGGGACGTCAAGACAGGTACCTGTAAGACCATGAGTGGTCACACTAGTTATGTATATGCTGTGGCTATATCCATTAATTTGGAGTTCATCGTATCGGGAAGTTATGATGATACGGTGAGACTATGGGACGTCAAGACAGGTACCTGTAAGACCATGAGTGGTCACACTAGTTATGTATATGCTGTGGCTATATCCATTAATTTGGAGTTCATCGTATCGGGAAGTCATGATTATACGGTGAGACTATGGGACGTCAAGACAGGTACCTGTAAGACCATGAGTGGTCACACTAGTTATGTATTATCTGTGGCTATATCCAGTGATTCAGAGTTAATCGTATCGGAAAGTCATGATTAGACGGTGAGAATATGGGACGTCAAGACAGGTACCTGTAAGACCATGAGTGGTCACACTAGTTATGTATATGCTGTGGCTATATCCATTAATTTGGAGTTCATCGTATCGGGAAGTTATGATGATACGGTGAGACTATGGGACGTCAAGACAGGTACCTGTAAGACCATGAGTGGTCACACTAGTTATGTATGATCTGTGACTATATCCAGTGATTCAGAGTTCATCGTATCGGGAAGTCATGATTAGACGGTGAGAATATGGGACGTCAAGACAGGTACCTGTAAGACCATGAGTGGTCACACTAGTTATGTATATGCTGTGGCTATATCCATTGATTTGGAGTTCATCGTATCGGGAAGTTATGATGATACGGTGAGACTATGGGACGTCAAGACAGGTACCTGTAAGACCATGAGTGGTCACACTAGTTATGTATGATCTGTGGCTATATCCAGTGATTCAGAGTTCATCGTATCGGGAAGTCATGATTAGACGGTGAGAATATGGGACGTCAAGACAGGTACCTGTAAGACCATGAGTGGTCACACTAATTAAGTATTATCTGTGTCTATATCCAGTGATTCAGAGTTCATCGTATCGGGAAGTCATGATTAGACGGTGAGAATATGGGACGTCAAGACAGGTACCTGTAAGACCATGAGTGGTCACACTAGTTATGTATATGCTGTGGCTATATCCATTGATTTGGAGTTCATCGTATCGGGAAGTTATGATGATACGGTGAGACTATGGGACGTCAAGACAGCTACCTGTAAGACCATGAGTGGTCACACTAGTTATGTATGATCTGTGGCTATATCCAGTGATTCAGAGTTCATCGTATCGGGAAGTCATGATTAGACGGTGAGAATATGGGACGTCAAGACAGGTACCTGTAAGACCATGAGTGGTCACACTAATTAAGTATTATCTGTGTCTATATCCAGTGATTCAGAGTTCATCGTATCGGGAAGTTATGATGATACGGTGAGACTATGGGACGTCAAGACAGGTACCTGTAAGGCCATGAGTGGTCAACCTAGTTGTGTAAATGCTGCGGCTATATCCAGTGATTCAGAGTTCATCGTATCGGGAAGTTATGATGATACGGTGAGACTATGGGACGTCAAGACAGGTACCTGTAAGACCATGAGTGGTCACACTAATTATGTATTATCTGTGTCTATATCCAGTGATTCAGAGTTCATCGTATCGGGAAGTGATGATAATACGTTGAGACTATGTGACGTCAAGACAGGTATCTGTAAGATCATGAGTGGTCACACTAGTTGTGTAAATGCTGTGGCTATATCCAGTGATTCAGAGTTCATCGTATCGGGAAGTTTAGATAAGACGGTGAGACTATGGGACGTCAAGACAGGTACCTGTAAGACCATGAGTGGTCAAACTAGTTATGTATGATCTGTGGCTATATCCAGTGATTCAGAGTTCATCGTATCGGGAAGTTATGATGATACGGTGAGACTATCGGACGTCAAGACAGGTACCTGTAAGACCATGAGTGGTCACACTAGTTATGTATATGCTGTGGCTATATCCATTGATTTGGAGTTCATCGTATCGGGAAGTTATGATGATACGGTGAGACTATGGGACGTCAAGACAGGTACCTGTAAGACCATGAGTGGTCACACAGGTTATGTATATGCTGTGGCTTATCCGTTGATTTGGAGTTCATCGTATCGGGAAGTGCAGATTATACGGTGAGACTATGGGACGTCAAGACAGGTACCTGTAAGACCATGAGTGGTCACACTAATTAAGTATTATCTGTGTCTATATCCAGTGATTCAGAGTTCATCGTATCGGGAAGTTATGATGATACGGTGAGACTATGGGACGTCAAGACAGGTACCTGTAAGACCATGAGTGGTCACACTAGTTATGTATGATCTGTGGCTATATCCAGTGATTCAGAGTTCATCGTATCGGGAAGTCATGATTAGACGGTGAGAATATGGGACGTCAAGACAGGTACCTGTAAGACCATGAGTGGTCACACTAGTTATGTATATGCTGTGGCTTATCCGTTGATTTGGAGTTCATCGTATCGGGAAGTTATGATGATACGGTGAGACTATGGGACGTCAAGACAGGTACCTGTAAGACCATGAGTGGTCACACTAATTAAGTATTATCTGTGTCTATATCCAGTGATTCAGAGTTCATCGTATCGGGAAGTCATGATTAGACGGTGAGAATATGGGACGTCAAGACAGGTACCTGTAAGACCATGAGTGGTCACACTAGTTATGTATATGCTGTGGCTATATCCATTGATTTGGAGTTCATCGTATCGGGAAGTTATGATGATACGGTGAGACTATGGGACGTCAAGACAGGTACCTGTAAGACCATGAGTGGTCACACTAGTTATGTATGATCTGTGGCTATATCCAGTGATTCAGAGTTCATCGTATCGGGAAGTCATGATTAGACGGTGAGAATATGGGACGTCAAGACAGGTACCTGTAAGACCATGAGTGGTCACACTAATTAAGTATTATCTGTGTCTATATCCAGTGATTCAGAGTTCATCGTATCGGGAAGTCATGATTAGACGGTGAGAATATGGGACGTCAAGACAGGTACCTGTAAGACCATGAGTGGTCACACTAGTTATGTATATGCTGTGGCTATATCCATTGATTTGGAGTTCATCGTATCGGGAAGTTATGATGATACGGTGAGACTATGGGACGTCAAGACAGGTACCTGTAAGACCATGAGTGGTCACACTAGTTATGTATGATCTGTGGCTATATCCAGTGATTCAGAGTTCATCGTATCGGGAAGTCATGATTAGACGGTGAGAATATGGGACGTCAAGACAGGTACCTGTAAGACCATGAGTGGTCACACTAGTTGTGTAAATGCTGCGGCTATATCCAGTGATTCAGAGTTCATCGTATCGGGAAGTTATGATGATACGGTGAGACTATGGGACGTCAAGACAGGTACCTGTAAGACCATGAGTGGTCACACTAATTATGTATTATCTGTGTCTATATCCAGTGATTCAGAGTTCATCGTATCGGGAAGTGATGATAATACGTTGAGACTATGTGACGTCAAGACAGGTATCTGTAAGATCATGAGTGGTCACACTAGTTGTGTAAATGCTGTGGCTATATCCAGTGATTCAGAGTTCATCGTATCGGGAAGTTTAGATAAGACGGTGAGACTATGGGACGTCAAGACAGGTACCTGTAAGACCATGAGTGGTCAAACTAGTTATGTATGATCTGTGGCTATATCCAGTGATTCAGAGTTCATCGTATCGGGAAGTTATGATGATACGGTGAGACTATGGGACGTCAAGACAGGTACCTGTAAGACCATGAGTGGTCACACTAGTTATGTATATGCTGTGGCTATATCCATTGATTTGGAGTTCATCGTATCGGGAAGTTATGATGATACGGTGAGACTATGGGACGTCAAGACAGGTACCTGTAAGACCATGAGTGGTCACACAGGTTATGTATATGCTGTGGCTTATCCGTTGATTTGGAGTTCATCGTATCGGGAAGTGCAGATTATACGGTGAGACTATGGGACGTCAAGACAGGTACCTGTAAGACCATGAGTGGTCACACTAATTAAGTATTATCTGTGTCTATATCCAGTGATTCAGAGTTCATCGTATCGGGAAGTTATGATGATACGGTGAGACTATGGGACGTCAAGACAGGTACCTGTAAGACCATGAGTGGTCACACTAGTTATGTATGATCTGTGGCTATATCCAGTGATTCAGAGTTCATCGTATCGGGAAGTCATGATTAGACGGTGAGAATATGGGACGTCAAGACAGGTACCTGTAAGACCATGAGTGGTCACACTAGTTATGTATATGCTGTGGCTTATCCGTTGATTTGGAGTTCATCGTATCGGGAAGTTATGATGATACGGTGAGACTATGGGACGTCAAGACAGGTACCTGTAAGACCATGAGTGGTCACACTAATTAAGTATTATCTGTGTCTATATCCAGTGATTCAGAGTTCATCGTATCGGGAAGTCATGATTAGACGGTGAGAATATGGGACGTCAAGACAGGTACCTGTAAGACCATGAGTGGTCACACTAGTTATGTATATGCTGTGGCTATATCCATTGATTTGGAGTTCATCGTATCGGGAAGTTATGATGATACGGTGAGACTATGGGACGTCAAGACAGGTACCTGTAAGACCATGAGTGGTCACACTAGTTATGCATATGCTGTGGCTATATCCAGTGATTCAGAGTTCATCGTATCGGGAAGTCATGATTAGACGGTGAGAATATGGGACGTCAAGACAGGTACCTGTAAGACCATGAGTGGTCACACTAGTTATGTATATGCTGTGGCTATATCCATTAATTTGGAGTTCATCGTATCGGGAAGTGCAGATTATACGGTGAGACTATGGGACGTCAAGACAGGTACCTGTAAGACCATGAGTGGTCACACTAGTTATGTATTATCTGTGGCTATATCCATTGATTTGGAGTTCATCGTATCGGGAAGTTATGATGATACGGTGAGACTATGGGACGTCAAGACAGGTACCTGTAAGACCATGAGTGGTCACACTAGTTATGTATGATCTGTGGCTATATCCAGTGATTCAGAGTTCATCGTATCGGGAAGTCATGATTAGACGGTGAGAATATGGGACGTCAAGACAGGTACCTGTAAGACCATGAGTGGTCACACTAGTTATGTATATGCTGTGGCTTATCCGTTGATTTGGAGTTCATCGTATCGGGAAGTTATGATGATACGGTGAGACTATGGGACGTCAAGACAGGTACCTGTAAGACCATGAGTGGTCACACTAGTTATGTATGATCTGTGGCTATATCCAGTGATTCAGAGTTCATCGTATCGGGAAGTCATGATTAGACGGTGAGAATATGGGACGTCAAGACAGGTACCTGTAAGACCATGAGTGGTCACACTAGTTATGTATGATCTGTGGCTATATCCAGTGATTCAGAGTTCATCGTATCGGGAAGTTTAGATAAGACGGTGAGACTATGGGACGTCAAGACAGGTACCTGTAAGACCATGAGTGGTCACACTAATTAAGTATTATCTGTGTCTATATCCAGTGATTCAGAGTTCATCGTATCGGGAAGTTTAGATAAGACGGTGAGACTATGGGACGTCAAGACAGGTACCTGTAAGGCCATGAGTGGTCAACCTAGTTATGTATGATCTGTGGCTATATCCAGTGATTCAGAGTTCATCGTATCGGGAAGTGATGATAATACGTTGAGACTATGTGACGTCAAGACAGGTATCTGTAAGATCATGAGTGGTCACACTAGTTGTGTAAATGCTGCGGCTATATCCAGTGATTCAGAGTTCATCGTATCGGGAAGTTATGATGATACGGTGAGACTATGGGACGTCAAGACAGGTACCTGTAAGACCATGAGTGGTCAAACTAGTTATGTATGATCTGTGGCTATATCCAGTGATTCAGAGTTCATCGTATCGGGAAGTGATGATAATACGTTGAGACTATGTGACGTCAAGACAGGTATCTGTAAGATCATGAGTGGTCACACTAGTTGTGTAAATGCTGTGGCTATATCCAGTGATTCAGAGTTCATCGTATCGGGAAGTGGAGATAAGACGGTGAGAATATGGGACGTCAAGACAGGTACCTGTAAGACCATGAGTGGTCACACTAATTCTGTATTATCTGTGGCTATATCCATTGATTTGGAGTTCATCGTATCGGGAAGTCATGATTAGACGGTGAGACTATGGGACGTCAAGACAGGTACCTGTAAGACCATGAGTGGTCAACCTAGTTATGTATGATCTGTGGCTATATCCAGTGATTCAGAGTTCATCGTATCGGGAAGTGATGATAATACGTTGAGACTATGTGACGTCAAGACAGGTATCTGTAAGATCATGAGTGGTCACACTAGTTGTGTAAATGCTGTGGCTATATCCAGTGATTCAGAGTTCATCGTATCGGGAAGTGGAGATAAGACGGTGAGAATATGGGACGTCAAGACAGGTACCTGTAAGACCATGAGTGGTCACACTAATTCTGTATTATCTGTGGCTATATCCATTGATTTGGAGTTCATCGTATCGGGAAGTTATGATGATACGGTGAGAATATGGGACGTCAAGACAGGTACCTGTAAGACCATGAGTGGTCACACTAGTTATGTATGATCTGTGGCTATATCCATTAATTTGGAGTTCATCGTATCGGGAAGTTATGATGATACGGTGAGACTATGGGACGTCAAGACAGGTACCTGTAAGACCATGAGTGGTCACACTAGTTATGTATATGCTGTGGCTATATCCATTAATTTGGAGTTCATCGTATCGGGAAGTGATGATAATACGGTGAGACTATGGGACGTCAAGACAGGTACCTGTAAGACCATGAGTGGTCAACCTAGTTATGTATATGCTGTGGCTATATCCAGTGATTCAGAGTTCATCGTATCGGGAAGTTTAGATAAGTCGGTGAGACTATGGGACGTCAAGACAGGTACCTGTAAGACCATGAGTGGTCACACTAGTTATGTATATGCTGTGGCTATATCCAGTGATTCAGAGTTCATCGTATCGGGAAGTGGAGATAAGACGGTGAGAATATGGGACGTCAAGACAGGTACCTGTAAGACCATGAGTGGTCACACTAATTCTGTATTATCTGTGGCTATATCCATTAATTTGGAGTTCATCGTATCGGGAAGTTATGATGATACGGTGAGACTATGGGACGTCAAGACAGGTACCTGTAAGACCATGAGTGGTCACACTAATTAAGTATTATCTGTGTCTATATCCAGTGATTCAGAGTTCATCGTATCGGGAAGTTATGATGATACGGTGAGACTATGGGACGTCAAGACAGGTACCTGTAAGACCATGAGTGGTCACACTAGTTATGTATGATCTGTGGCTATATCCAGTGATTCAGAGTTCATCGTATCGGGAAGTCATGATTAGACGGTGAGAATATGGGACGTCAAGACAGGTACCTGTAAGACCATGAGTGGTCACACTAGTTATGTATATGCTGTGGCTTATCCGTTGATTTGGAGTTCATCGTATCGGGAAGTTATGATGATACGGTGAGACTATGGGACGTCAAGACAGGTACCTGTAAGACCATGAGTGGTCACACTAGTTATGTATGATCTGTGGCTATATCCAGTGATTCAGAGTTCATCGTATCGGGAAGTCATGATTAGACGGTGAGAATATGGGACGTCAAGACAGGTACCTGTAAGACCATGAGTGGTCACACTAGTTGTGTAAATGCTGCGGCTATATCCAGTGATTCAGAGTTCATCGTATCGGGAAGTTATGATAATACGGTGAGACTATGGGACGTCAAGACAGGTACCTGTAAGACCATGAGTGGTCACACTAGTTATGTATGATCTGTGGCTATATCCAGTGATTCAGAGTTCATCGTATCGGGAAGTTATGATAATACGGTGAGACTATGGGACGTCAAGACAGGTATCTGTAAGATCATGAGTGGTCACACTAGTTGTGTAAATGCTGTGGCTATATCAAGTGATTCAGAGTTCATCGTATCGGGAAGTGGAGATAAGACGGTGAGAATATGGGACGTCAAGACAGGTACCTGTAAGACCATGAGTGGTCACACTAATTCTGTATTATCTGTGGCTATATCCATTGATTTGGAGTTCATCGTATCGGGAAGTTATGATTAGACGGTGAGACTATGGGACGTCAAGACAGGTACCTGTAAGACCATGAGTGGTCAACCTAGTTATGTATGATCTGTGGCTATATCCAGTGATTCAGAGTTCATCGTATCGGGAAGTGATGATAATACGTTGAGACTATGTGACGTCAAGACAGGTACCTGTAAGACCATGAGTGGTCACACTAGTTGTGTAAATGCTGCGGCTATATCCAGTGATTCAGAGTTCATCGTATCGGGAAGTTATGATAATACGGTGAGACTATGGGACGTCAAGACAGGTACCTGTAAGACCATGAGTGGTCACACTAGTTATGTATATGCTGTGGCTATATCCAGTGATTCAGAGTTCATCGTATCGGGAAGTGGAGATAATACGGTGAGACTATGTGACGTCAAGACAGGTATCTGTAAGATCATGAGTGGTCACACTAGTTGTGTAAATGCTGTGGCTATATCCAGTGATTCAGAGTTCATCGTATCGGGAAGTGGAGATAATACGGTGAGACTATGGGACGTCAAGACAGGTACCTGTAAGACCATGAGTGGTCACACTAATTCTGTATTATCTGTGGCTATATCCATTGATTTGGAGTTCATCGTATCGGGAAGTTATGATTAGACGGTGAGACTATGGGACGTCAAGACAGGTACCTGTAAGACCATGAGTGGTCAACCTAGTTATGTATGATCTGTGGCTATATCCAGTGATTCAGAGTTCATCGTATCGGGAAGTGATGATAATACGTTGAGACTATGTGACGTCAAGACAGGTATCTGTAAGATCATGAGTGGTCACACTAGTTGTGTAAATGCTGTGGCTATATCCAGTGATTCAGAGTTCATCGTATCGGGAAGTGGAGATAAGACGGTGAGAATATGGGACGTCAAGACAGGTACCTGTAAGACCATGAGTGGTCACACTAATTCTGTATTATCTGTGGCTATATCCATTGATTTGGAGTTCATCGTATCGGGAAGTTATGATGATACGGTGAGAATATGGGACGTCAAGACAGGTACCTGTAAGACCATGAGTGGTCACACTAGTTATGTATATGCTGCGGCTATATCCAGTGATTCAGAGTTCATCGTATCGGGAAGTGGAGATAAGACGGTGAGAATATGGGACGTCAAGACAGGTACCTGTAAGACCATGAGTGGTCACACTAGTTATGTATGATCTGTGGCTATATCCATTAATTTGGAGTTCATCGTATCGGGAAGTTATGATGATACGGTGAGACTATGGGACGTCAAGACAGGTACCTGTAAGACCATGAGTGGTCACACTAGTTATGTATATGCTGTGGCTATATCCATTAATTTGGAGTTCATCGTATCGGGAAGTGATGATAATACGGTGAGACTATGGGACGTCAAGACAGGTACCTGTAAGACCATGAGTGGTCAACCTAGTTATGTATATGCTGTGGCTATATCCAGTGATTCAGAGTTCATCGTATCGGGAAGTTTAGATAAGTCGGTGAGACTATGGGACGTCAAGACAGGTACCTGTAAGACCATGAGTGGTCACACTAGTTATGTATTATCTGTGGCTATATCCAGTGATTCAGAGTTCATCGTATCGGGAAGTGATGATAATACGTTGAGACTATGTGACGTCAAGACAGGTATCTGTAAGATCATGAGTGGTCACACTAGTTGTGTAAATGCTGTGGCTATATCAAGTGATTCAGAGTTCATCGTATCGGGAAGTGGAGATAAGACGGTGAGAATATGGGACGTCAAGACAGGTACCTGTAAGACCATGAGTGGTCACACTAGTTATGTATGATCTGTGGCTATATCCATTAATTTGGAGTTCATCGTATCGGGAAGTTATGATGATACGGTGAGACTATGGGACGTCAAGACAGGTACCTGTAAGACCATGAGTGGTCACACTAGTTATGTATATGCTGTGGCTATATCCATTAATTTGGAGTTCATCGTATCGGGAAGTGATGATAATACGGTGAGACTATGGGACGTCAAGACAGGTACCTGTAAGACCATGAGTGGTCAACCTAGTTATGTATATGCTGTGGCTATATCCAGTGATTCAGAGTTCATCGTATCGGGAAGTTTAGATAAGTCGGTGAGACTATGGGACGTCAAGACAGGTACCTGTAAGACCATGAGTGGTCACACTAGTTATGTATTATCTGTGGCTATATCCAGTGATTCAGAGTTCATCGTATCGGGAAGTGATGATAATACGTTGAGACTATGTGACGTCAAGACAGGTATCTGTAAGATCATGAGTGGTCACACTAGTTGTGTAAATGCTGTGGCTATATCAAGTGATTCAGAGTTCATCGTATCGGGAAGTGGAGATAAGACGGTGAGAATATGGGACGTCAAGACAGGTACCTGTAAGACCATGAGTGGTCACACTAATTCTGTATTATCTGTGGCTATATCCATTGATTTGGAGTTCATCGTATCGGGAAGTCATGATTAGACGGTGAGACTATGGGACGTCAAGACAGGTACCTGTAAGACCATGAGTGGTCACACTAGTTATGTATATGCTGCGGCTATATCCAGTGATTCAGAGTTCATCGTATCGGGAAGTTATGATGATACGGTGAGAATATGGGACGTCAAGACAGGTACCTGTAAGACCATGAGTGGTCACACTAATTCTGTATTATCTGTGGCTATATCCATTAATTTGGAGTTCATCGTATCGGGAAGTTATGATGATACGGTGAGACTATGGGACGTCAAGACAGGTACCTGTAAGACCATGAGTGGTCACACTAGTTATGTATATGCTGTGGCTATATCCATTAATTTGGAGTTCATCGTATCGGGAAGTTATGATGATACGGTGAGACTATGGGACGTCAAGACAGGTACCTGTAAGACCATGAGTGGTCAACCTAGTTATGTATATGCTGTGGCTATATCCAGTGATTCAGAGTTCATCGTATCGGGAAGTGCAGATTATACGGTGAGACTATGGGACGTCAAGACAGGTACCTGTAAGACCATGAGTGGTCAAACTAGTTATGTATGATCTGTGGCTATATCCAGTGATTCAGAGTTCATCGTATCGGGAAGTGCAGATTATACGGTGAGACTATGGGACGTCAAGACAGGTACCTGTAAGACCATGAGTGGTCACACTAGTTATCTATATGCTGTGGCTATATCCATTAATTTGGAGTTCATCGTATCGGGAAGTGCAGATTATACGGTGAGACTATGGGACGTCAAGACAGGTACCTGTAAGACCATGAGTGGTCACACAGATTCTGTATATGCTGTGGCTATATCCAGTGATTCAGAGTTCATCGTATCGGAAAGTTATGATAATACGGTGAGACTATGGGACGTCAAGACAGGTACCTGTAAGACCATGAGTGGTCACACTAATTCTGTATATGCTGTGGCTATATCCAGTGATTCAGAGTTCATCGTATCGGGAAGTTATGATAATACGGTGAGACTATGGGACGTCAAGACAGGTACCTGTAAGACCATGAGTGGTCACACTAATTCTGTATATGCTGTGGCTATATCCAGTGATTCAGAGTTAATCGTATCGGAAAGTTATGATAATACGGTGAGACTATGGGACGTCAAGACAGGTACCTGTAAGACCATGAGTGGTCACACTAGTTATGTATATGCTGTGGCTATATCCAGTGATTCAGAGTTCATCGTATCGGGAAGTGGAGATAATACGTTGAGAATATGGGACGTCAAGACAGGTACCTGTAAGACCATGAGTGGTCACACTAATTCTGTATTATCTGTGGCTATATCCATTGATTTGGAGTTCATCGTATCGGGAAGTTATGATGATACGGTGAGACTATGGGACGTCAAGACAGGTACCTGTAAGACCATGAGTGGTCAACCTAGTTATGTATGATCTGTGGCTATATCCAGTGATTCAGAGTTCATCGTATCGGGAAGTGATGATAATACGTTGAGACTATGTGACGTCAAGACAGGTATCTGTAAGATCATGAGTGGTCACACTAGTTGTGTAAATGCTGTGGCTATATCCAGTGATTCAGAGTTCATCGTATCGGGAAGTGGAGATAATACGGTGAGACTATGGGACGTCAAGACAGGTACCTGTAAGACCATGAGTGGTCACACTAGTTATGTATTATCTGTGTCTATATCCAGTGATTCAGAGTTCATCGTATCGGGAAGTTATGATAATACGGTGAGACTATGGGACGTCAAGACAGGTACCTGTAAGACCATGAGTGGTCACACTAGTTATGTATTATCTGTGGCTATATCCATTGATTTGGAGTTCATCGTATCGGGAAGTGCAGATTATACGGTGAGACTATGGGACGTCAAGACAGGTACCTGTAAGACCATGAGTGGTCACACTAGTTATGTATATGCTGTGGCTATATCCAGTGATTCAGAGTTCATCGTATCGGGAAGTGGAGATAAGACGGTGAGAATATGGGACGTCAAGACAGGTACCTGTAAGACCATGAGTGGTCAAACTAGTTATGTATGATCTGTGGCTATATCCAGTGATTCAGAGTTCATCGTATCGGGAAGTTTAGATAAGTCGGTGAGACTATGGGACGTCAAGACAGGTACCTGTAAGACCATGAGTGGTCACACTAATTCTGTATTATCTGTGGCTATATCCATTGATTTGGAGTTCATCGTATCGGGAAGTCATGATTAGACGGTGAGACTATGGGACGTCAAGACAGGTACCTGTAAGACCATGAGTGGTCACACTAATTCTGTATTATCTGTGGCTATATCCATTGATTTGGAGTTCATCGTATCGGGAAGTCATGATTAGACGGTGAGACTATGGGACGTCAAGACAGGTACCTGTAAGACCATGAGTGGTCACACTAGTTATGTATATGCTGTGGCTATATCCATTAATTTGGAGTTCATCGTATCGGGAAGTTATGATGATACGGTGAGACTATGGGACGTCAAGACAGGTACCTGTAAGACCATGAGTGGTCACACTAGTTATGTATATGCTGTGGCTATATCCATTAATTTGGAGTTCATCGTATCGGGAAGTTATGATGATACGGTGAGACTATGGGACGTCAAGACAGGTACCTGTAAGACCATGAGTGGTCAACCTAGTTATGTATGATCTGTGGCTATATCCAGTGATTCAGAGTTCATCGTATCGGGAAGTGATGATAATACGTTGAGACTATGTGACGTCAAGACAGGTATCTGTAAGATCATGAGTGGTCACACTAGTTGTGTAAATGCTGTGGCTATATCCAGTGATTCAGAGTTCATCGTATCGGGAAGTTATGATAATACGGTGAGACTATGGGACGTCAAGACAGGTACCTGTAAGACCATGAGTGGTCACACTAATTCTGTATATGCTGTGGCTATATCCAGTGATTCAGAGTTAATCGTATCGGAAAGTTATGATAATACGGTGAGACTATGGGACGTCAAGACAGGTACCTGTAAGACCATGAGTGGTCACACTAGTTATGTATATGCTGTGGCTATATCCAGTGATTCAGAGTTCATCGTATCGGGAAGTTATGATGATACGGTGAGACTATGGGACGTCAAGACAGGTACCTGTAAGGCCATGAGTGGTCAACCTAGTTATGTATGATCTGTGGCTATATCCAGTGATTCAGAGTTCATCGTATCGGAAAGTTATGATAATACGGTGAGACTATGGGACGTCAAGACAGGTACCTGTAAGACCATGAGTGGTCACACAGGTTATGCATATGCTGTGGCTATATCCAGTGATTCAGAGTTAATCGTATCGGAAAGTCATGATGATACGGTGAGACTATGGGACGTCAAGACAGGTACCTGTAAGACCATGAGTGGTCAACCTAGTTATGTATGATCTGTGGCTATATCCAGTGATTCAGAGTTCATCGTATCGGGAAGTGATGATAATACGTTGAGACTATGTGACGTCAAGACAGGTATCTGTAAGATCATGAGTGGTCACACTAGTTGTGTAAATGCTGTGGCTATATCCAGTGATTCAGAGTTCATCGTATCGGGAAGTGGAGATAATACGGTGAGACTATGGGACGTCAAGACAGGTACCTGTAAGACCATGAGTGGTCACACTAGTTATGTATTATCTGTGTCTATATCCAGTGATTCAGAGTTCATCGTATCGGGAAGTTATGATAATACGGTGAGACTATGGGACGTCAAGACAGGTACCTGTAAGACCATGAGTGGTCACACTAGTTATGTATTATCTGTGGCTATATCCATTGATTTGGAGTTCATCGTATCGGGAAGTGCAGATTATACGGTGAGACTATGGGACGTCAAGACAGGTACCTGTAAGACCATGAGTGGTCACACTAGTTATGTATATGCTGTGGCTATATCCAGTGATTCAGAGTTCATCGTATCGGGAAGTGGAGATAAGACGGTGAGAATATGGGACGTCAAGACAGGTACCTGTAAGACCATGAGTGGTCAAACTAGTTATGTATGATCTGTGGCTATATCCAGTGATTCAGAGTTCATCGTATCGGGAAGTTTAGATAAGTCGGTGAGACTATGGGACGTCAAGACAGGTACCTGTAAGACCATGAGTGGTCACACTAGTTATGTATATGCTGTGGCTATATCCATTGATTTGGAGTTCATCGTATCGGGAAGTCATGATTAGACGGTGAGACTATGGGACGTCAAGACAGGTACCTGTAAGACCATGAGTGGTCACACTAATTCTGTATTATCTGTGGCTATATCCATTGATTTGGAGTTCATCGTATCGGGAAGTCATGATTAGACGGTGAGACTATGGGACGTCAAGACAGGTACCTGTAAGACCATGAGTGGTCACACTAGTTATGTATATGCTGTGGCTATATCCATTAATTTGGAGTTCATCGTATCGGGAAGTTATGATGATACGGTGAGACTATGGGACGTCAAGACAGGTACCTGTAAGACCATGAGTGGTCACACTAGTTATGTATATGCTGTGGCTATATCCATTAATTTGGAGTTCATCGTATCGGGAAGTTATGATGATACGGTGAGACTATGGGACGTCAAGACAGGTACCTGTAAGACCATGAGTGGTCAACCTAGTTATGTATGATCTGTGGCTATATCCAGTGATTCAGAGTTCATCGTATCGGGAAGTGATGATAATACGTTGAGACTATGTGACGTCAAGACAGGTATCTGTAAGATCATGAGTGGTCACACTAGTTGTGTAAATGCTGTGGCTATATCCAGTGATTCAGAGTTCATCGTATCGGGAAGTGGAGATAAGACGGTGAGACTATGGGACGTCAAGACAGGTACCTGTAAGACCATGAGTGGTCACACTAGTTATGTATATGCTGTGGCTATATCCATTGATTTGGAGTTCATCGTATCGGGAAGTCATGATTATACGGTGAGACTATGGGACGTCAAGACAGGTACCTGTAAGACTATGAGTGGTCACACTAGTTATGTATTATCTGTGGCTATATCCAGTGATTCAGAGTTCATCGTATCGGGAAGTTTAGATAAGTCGGTGAAACTATGGGACGTCAAGACAGGTACCTGTAAGACCATGAGTGGTCAACCTAGTTATGTATGATCTGTGGCTATATCCAGTGATTCAGAGTTCATCGTATCGGGAAGTCATGATTAGACGGTGAGAATATGGGACGTCAAGACAGGTACCTGTAAGACCATGAGTGGTCACACTAGTTATGTATATGCTGTGGCTATATCCAGTGATTCAGAGTTAATCGTATCGGGAAGTTTAGATAAGTCGGTGAGACTATGGGACGTCAAGACAGGTACATGTAAGACCATGAGTGGTCACACTAATTAAGTATTATCTGTGTCTATATCCAGTGATTCAGAGTTCATCGTATCGGGAAGTGGAGATAAGACGGTGAGACTATGGGACGTCAAGACAGGTACCTGTAAGACCATGAGTGGTCAACCTAGTTATGTATGATCTGTGGCTATATCCAGTGATTCAGAGTTCATCGTATCGGGAAGTCATGATTAGACGGTGAGAATATGGGACGTCAAGACAGGTACCTGTAAGACCATGAGTGGTCACACTAGTTATGTATATGCTGTGGCTATATCCATTGATTTGGAGTTCATCGTATCGGGAAGTGCAGATTATACGGTGAGACTATGGGACGTCAAGACAGGTACATGTAAGACCATGAGTGGTCACACTAATTAAGTATTATCTGTGTCTATATCCAGTGATTCAGAGTTCATCGTATCGGGAAGTGGAGATAAGACGGTGAGACTATGGGACGTCAAGACAGGTACCTGTAAGACCATGAGTGGTCAACCTAGTTATGTATGATCTGTGGCTATATCCAGTGATTCAGAGTTCATCGTATCGGGAAGTCATGATTAGACGGTGAGAATATGGGACGTCAAGACAGGTACCTGTAAGACCATGAGTGGTCACACTAGTTATGTATTATCTGTGGCTATATCCAGTGATTCAGAGTTAATCGTATCGGGAAGTTTAGATAAGTCGGTGAGACTATGGGACGTCAAGACAGGTACCTGTAAGACCATGAGTGGTCACACTAGTTATGTATATGCTGTGGCTATATCCATTGATTTGGAGTTCATCGTATCGGGAAGTCATGATTATACGGTGAGACTATGGGACGTCAAGACAGGTACCTGTAAGACTATGAGTGGTCACACTAGTTATGTATTATCTGTGGCTATATCCAGTGATTCAGAGTTAATCGTATCGGGAAGTTTAGATAAGTCGGTGAAACTATGGGACGTCAAGACAGGTACCTGTAAGACCATGAGTGGTCAACCTAGTTATGTATGATCTGTGGCTATATCCAGTGATTCAGAGTTCATCGTATCGGGAAGTCATGATTAGACGGTGAGACTATGGGACGTCAAGACAGGTACATGTAAGACCATGAGTGGTCACACTAATTAAGTATTATCTGTGTCTATATCCAGTGATTCAGAGTTCATCGTATCGGGAAGTGGAGATAAGACGGTGAGACTATGGGACGTCAAGACAGGTACCTGTAAGACCATGAGTGGTCAACCTAGTTATGTATGATCTGTGGCTATATCCAGTGATTCAGAGTTCATCGTATCGGGAAGTCATGATTAGACGGTGAGAATATGGGACGTCAAGACAGGTACCTGTAAGACCATGAGTGGTCACACTAGTTATGTATTATCTGTGGCTATATCCAGTGATTCAGAGTTAATCGTATCGGGAAGTTTAGATAAGTCGGTGAGACTATGGGACGTCAAGACAGGTACATGTAAGACCATGAGTGGTCACACTAATTAAGTATTATCTGTGTCTATATCCAGTGATTCAGAGTTCATCGTATCGGGAAGTGGAGATAAGACGGTGAGACTATGGGACGTCAAGACAGGTACCTGTAAGACCATGAGTGGTCAACCTAGTTATGTATGATCTGTGGCTATATCCAGTGATTCAGAGTTCATCGTATCGGGAAGTCATGATTAGACGGTGAGAATATGGGACGTCAAGACAGGTACCTGTAAGACCATGAGTGGTCACACTAGTTATGTATATGCTGTGGCTATATCCATTGATTTGGAGTTCATCGTATCGGGAAGTGCAGATTATACGGTGAGACTATGGGACGTCAAGACAGGTACATGTAAGACCATGAGTGGTCACACTAATTAAGTATTATCTGTGTCTATATCCAGTGATTCAGAGTTCATCGTATCGGGAAGTGGAGATAAGACGGTGAGACTATGGGACGTCAAGACAGGTACCTGTAAGACCATGAGTGGTCAACCTAGTTATGTATGATCTGTGGCTATATCCAGTGATTCAGAGTTCATCGTATCGGGAAGTCATGATTAGACGGTGAGAATATGGGACGTCAAGACAGGTACCTGTAAGACCATGAGTGGTCACACTAGTTATGTATTATCTGTGGCTATATCCAGTGATTCAGAGTTAATCGTATCGGGAAGTTTAGATAAGTCGGTGAGACTATGGGACGTCAAGACAGGTACCTGTAAGACCATGAGTGGTCACACTAGTTATGTATATGCTGTGGCTATATCCATTGATTTGGAGTTCATCGTATCGGGAAGTCATGATTATACGGTGAGACTATGGGACGTCAAGACAGGTACCTGTAAGACTATGAGTGGTCACACTAGTTATGTATTATCTGTGGCTATATCCAGTGATTCAGAGTTAATCGTATCGGGAAGTTTAGATAAGTCGGTGAAACTATGGGACGTCAAGACAGGTACCTGTAAGACCATGAGTGGTCAACCTAGTTATGTATGATCTGTGGCTATATCCAGTGATTCAGAGTTCATCGTATCGGGAAGTCATGATTAGACGGTGAGACTATGGGACGTCAAGACAGGTACCTGTAAGACCATGAGTGGTCACACTAGTTATGTATATGCTGTGGCTATATCCATTAATTTGGAGTTCATCGTATCGGGAAGTTATGATGATACGGTGAGACTATGGGACGTCAAGACAGGTACCTGTAAGACCATGAGTGGTCAACCTAGTTATGTATGATCTGTGGCTATATCCAGTGATTCAGAGTTCATCGTATCGGGAAGTGATGATAATACGTTGAGACTATGTGACGTCAAGACAGGTATCTGTAAGATCATGAGTGGTCACACTAGTTGTGTAAATGCTGTGGCTATATCCAGTGATTCAGAGTTCATCGTATCGGGAAGTGGAGATAAGACGGTGAGAATATGGGACGTCAAGACAGGTACCTGTAAGACCATGAGTGGTCACACTAGTTATGTATATGCTGTGGCTATATCCATTGATTTGGAGTTCATCGTATCGGGAAGTGCAGATTATACGGTGAGACTATGGGACGTCAAGACAGGTACATGTAAGACCATGAGTGGTCACACTAATTAAGTATTATCTGTGTCTATATCCAGTGATTCAGAGTTCATCGTATCGGGAAGTGGAGATAAGACGGTGAGACTATGGGACGTCAAGACAGGTACCTGTAAGACCATGAGTGGTCAACCTAGTTATGTATGATCTGTGGCTATATCCAGTGATTCAGAGTTCATCGTATCGGGAAGTCATGATTAGACGGTGAGAATATGGGACGTCAAGACAGGTACCTGTAAGACCATGAGTGGTCACACTAGTTATGTATTATCTGTGGCTATATCCAGTGATTCAGAGTTAATCGTATCGGGAAGTTTAGATAAGTCGGTGAGACTATGGGACGTCAAGACAGGTACCTGTAAGACCATGAGTGGTCAACCTAGTTATGTATGATCTGTGGCTATATCCAGTGATTCAGAGTTCATCGTATCGGGAAGTCATGATTAGACGGTGAGAATATGGGACGTCAAGACAGGTACCTGTAAGACTATGAGTGGTCACACTAGTTATGTATTATCTGTGGCTATATCCAGTGATTCAGAGTTAATCGTATCGGGAAGTTTAGATAAGTCGGTGAGACTATGGGACGTCAAGACAGGTACCTGTAAGACCATGAGTGGTCACACTAGTTATGTATCATCTGTGGCTATATCCATTGATTTGGAGTTCATCGTATCGGGAAGTGCAGATTATACGGTGAGACTATGGGACGTCAAGACAGGTACCTGTAAGACTATGAGTGGTCACACTAGTTATGTATTATCTGTGGCTATATCCAGTGATTCAGAGTTAATCGTATCGGGAAGTTTAGATAAGTCGGTGAAACTATGGGACGTCAAGACAGGTACCTGTAAGACCATGAGTGGTCAACCTAGTTATGTATGATCTGTGGCTATATCCAGTGATTCAGAGTTCATCGTATCGGGAAGTCATGATTAGACGGTGAGACTATGGGACGTCAAGACAGGTACCTGTAAGACCATGAGTGGTCACACTAGTTATGTATATGCTGTGGCTATATCCATTAATTTGGAGTTCATCGTATCGGGAAGTTATGATTATACGGTGAGACTATGGGACGTCAAGACAGGTACCTGTAAGACCATGAGTGGTCACACAGATTCTGTATTATCTGTGGCTATATCCAGTGATTCAGAGTTCATCGTATCGGGAAGTGATGATAATACGTTGAGACTATGTGACGTCAAGACAGGTACCTGTAAGATCATGAGTGGTCACACTAGTTGTGTAAATGCTGTGGCTATATCCAGTGATTCAGAGTTCATCGTATCGGGAAGTGGAGATAAGACGGTGAGAATATGGGACGTCAAGACAGGTACCTGTAAGACCATGAGTGGTCACACTAGTTATGTATATGCTGTGGCTATATCCATTGATTTGGAGTTCATCGTATCGGGAAGTGCAGATTATACGGTGAGACTATGGGACGTCAAGACAGGTACATGTAAGACCATGAGTGGTCACACTAATTAAGTATTATCTGTGTCTATATCCAGTGATTCAGAGTTCATCGTATCGGGAAGTGGAGATAAGACGGTGAGACTATGGGACGTCAAGACAGGTACCTGTAAGACCATGAGTGGTCAACCTAGTTATGTATGATCTGTGGCTATATCCAGTGATTCAGAGTTCATCGTATCGGGAAGTCATGATTAGACGGTGAGAATATGGGACGTCAAGACAGGTACCTGTAAGACCATGAGTGGTCACACTAGTTATGTATTATCTGTGGCTATATCCAGTGATTCAGAGTTAATCGTATCGGGAAGTTTAGATAAGTCGGTGAGACTATGGGACGTCAAGACAGGTACCTGTAAGACCATGAGTGGTCAACCTAGTTATGTATGATCTGTGGCTATATCCAGTGATTCAGAGTTCATCGTATCGGGAAGTCATGATTAGACGGTGAGAATATGGGACGTCAAGACAGGTACCTGTAAGACTATGAGTGGTCACACTAGTTATGTATTATCTGTGGCTATATCCAGTGATTCAGAGTTAATCGTATCGGGAAGTTTAGATAAGTCGGTGAGACTATGGGACGTCAAGACAGGTACCTGTAAGACCATGAGTGGTCACACTAGTTATGTATGATCTGTGGCTATATCCATTGATTTGGAGTTCATCGTATCGGGAAGTCATGATTATACGGTGAGACTATGGGACGTCAAGACAGGTACCTGTAAGACTATGAGTGGTCACACTAGTTGTGTAAATGCTGTGGCTATATCCAGTGATTCAGAGTTCATCGTATCGGGAAGTGCAGATTATACGGTGAGAATATGGGACGTCAAGACAGGTACCTGTAAGACCATGAGTGGTCACACTAGTTATGTATATGCTGTGGCTATATCCATTGATTTGGAGTTCATCGTATCGGGAAGTCATGATTATACGGTGAGACTATGGGACGTCAAGACAGGTACCTGTAAGACTATGAGTGGTCACACTAGTTGTGTAAATGCTGTGGCTATATCCAGTGATTCAGAGTTCATCGTATCGGGAAGTGGAGATAAGACGGTGAGAATATGGGACGTCAAGACAGGTACCTGTAAGACCATGAGTGGTCACACTAGTTATGTATATGCTGTGGCTATATCCATTGATTTGGAGTTCATCGTATCGGGAAGTGCAGATTATACGGTGAGACTATGGGACGTCAAGACAGGTACATGTAAGACCATGAGTGGTCACACTAATTAAGTATTATCTGTGTCTATATCCAGTGATTCAGAGTTCATCGTATCGGGAAGTGGAGATAAGACGGTGAGACTATGGGACGTCAAGACAGGTACCTGTAAGACCATGAGTGGTCAACCTAGTTATGTATGATCTGTGGCTATATCCAGTGATTCAGAGTTCATCGTATCGGGAAGTCATGATTAGACGGTGAGAATATGGGACGTCAAGACAGGTACCTGTAAGACCATGAGTGGTCACACTAGTTATGTATTATCTGTGGCTATATCCAGTGATTCAGAGTTAATCGTATCGGGAAGTTTAGATAAGTCGGTGAGACTATGGGACGTCAAGACAGGTACATGTAAGACCATGAGTGGTCACACTAATTAAGTATTATCTGTGTCTATATCCAGTGATTCAGAGTTCATCGTATCGGGAAGTGGAGATAAGACGGTGAGACTATGGGACGTCAAGACAGGTACCTGTAAGACCATGAGTGGTCAACCTAGTTATGTATGATCTGTGGCTATATCCAGTGATTCAGAGTTCATCGTATCGGGAAGTCATGATTAGACGGTGAGAATATGGGACGTCAAGACAGGTACCTGTAAGACCATGAGTGGTCACACTAGTTATGTATATGCTGTGGCTATATCCATTGATTTGGAGTTCATCGTATCGGGAAGTGCAGATTATACGGTGAGACTATGGGACGTCAAGACAGGTACATGTAAGACCATGAGTGGTCACACTAATTAAGTATTATCTGTGTCTATATCCAGTGATTCAGAGTTCATCGTATCGGGAAGTGGAGATAAGACGGTGAGACTATGGGACGTCAAGACAGGTACCTGTAAGACCATGAGTGGTCAACCTAGTTATGTATGATCTGTGGCTATATCCAGTGATTCAGAGTTCATCGTATCGGGAAGTCATGATTAGACGGTGAGAATATGGGACGTCAAGACAGGTACCTGTAAGACCATGAGTGGTCACACTAGTTATGTATTATCTGTGGCTATATCCAGTGATTCAGAGTTAATCGTATCGGGAAGTTTAGATAAGTCGGTGAGACTATGGGACGTCAAGACAGGTACCTGTAAGACCATGAGTGGTCACACTAGTTATGTATATGCTGTGGCTATATCCATTGATTTGGAGTTCATCGTATCGGGAAGTCATGATTATACGGTGAGACTATGGGACGTCAAGACAGGTACCTGTAAGACTATGAGTGGTCACACTAGTTATGTATTATCTGTGGCTATATCCAGTGATTCAGAGTTAATCGTATCGGGAAGTTTAGATAAGTCGGTGAAACTATGGGACGTCAAGACAGGTACCTGTAAGACCATGAGTGGTCAACCTAGTTATGTATGATCTGTGGCTATATCCAGTGATTCAGAGTTCATCGTATCGGGAAGTCATGATTAGACGGTGAGACTATGGGACGTCAAGACAGGTACCTGTAAGACCATGAGTGGTCACACTAGTTATGTATATGCTGTGGCTATATCCATTAATTTGGAGTTCATCGTATCGGGAAGTTATGATGATACGGTGAGACTATGGGACGTCAAGACAGGTACCTGTAAGACCATGAGTGGTCAACCTAGTTATGTATGATCTGTGGCTATATCCAGTGATTCAGAGTTCATCGTATCGGGAAGTGATGATAATACGTTGAGACTATGTGACGTCAAGACAGGTATCTGTAAGATCATGAGTGGTCACACTAGTTGTGTAAATGCTGTGGCTATATCCAGTGATTCAGAGTTCATCGTATCGGGAAGTGGAGATAAGACGGTGAGAATATGGGACGTCAAGACAGGTACCTGTAAGACCATGAGTGGTCACACTAGTTATGTATATGCTGTGGCTATATCCATTGATTTGGAGTTCATCGTATCGGGAAGTGCAGATTATACGGTGAGACTATGGGACGTCAAGACAGGTACATGTAAGACCATGAGTGGTCACACTAATTAAGTATTATCTGTGTCTATATCCAGTGATTCAGAGTTCATCGTATCGGGAAGTGGAGATAAGACGGTGAGACTATGGGACGTCAAGACAGGTACCTGTAAGACCATGAGTGGTCAACCTAGTTATGTATGATCTGTGGCTATATCCAGTGATTCAGAGTTCATCGTATCGGGAAGTCATGATTAGACGGTGAGAATATGGGACGTCAAGACAGGTACCTGTAAGACCATGAGTGGTCACACTAGTTATGTATTATCTGTGGCTATATCCAGTGATTCAGAGTTAATCGTATCGGGAAGTTTAGATAAGTCGGTGAGACTATGGGACGTCAAGACAGGTACCTGTAAGACCATGAGTGGTCAACCTAGTTATGTATGATCTGTGGCTATATCCAGTGATTCAGAGTTCATCGTATCGGGAAGTCATGATTAGACGGTGAGAATATGGGACGTCAAGACAGGTACCTGTAAGACTATGAGTGGTCACACTAGTTATGTATTATCTGTGGCTATATCCAGTGATTCAGAGTTAATCGTATCGGGAAGTTTAGATAAGTCGGTGAGACTATGGGACGTCAAGACAGGTACCTGTAAGACCATGAGTGGTCACACTAGTTATGTATCATCTGTGGCTATATCCATTGATTTGGAGTTCATCGTATCGGGAAGTCATGATTATACGGTGAGACTATGGGACGTCAAGACAGGTACCTGTAAGACTATGAGTGGTCACACTAGTTGTGTAAATGCTGTGGCTATATCCAGTGATTCAGAGTTCATCGTATCGGGAAGTGCAGATTATACGGTGAGAATATGGGACGTCAAGACAGGTACCTGTAAGACCATGAGTGGTCACACTAGTTATGTATATGCTGTGGCTATATCCATTGATTTGGAGTTCATCGTATCGGGAAGTCATGATTATACGGTGAGACTATGGGACGTCAAGACAGGTACCTGTAAGACTATGAGTGGTCACACTAGTTGTGTAAATGCTGTGGCTATATCCAGTGATTCAGAGTTCATCGTATCGGGAAGTGGAGATAAGACGGTGAGAATATGGGACGTCAAGACAGGTACCTGTAAGACCATGAGTGGTCACACTAGTTATGTATATGCTGTGGCTATATCCATTGATTTGGAGTTCATCGTATCGGGAAGTGCAGATTATACGGTGAGACTATGGGACGTCAAGACAGGTACATGTAAGACCATGAGTGGTCACACTAATTAAGTATTATCTGTGTCTATATCCAGTGATTCAGAGTTCATCGTATCGGGAAGTGGAGATAAGACGGTGAGACTATGGGACGTCAAGACAGGTACCTGTAAGACCATGAGTGGTCAACCTAGTTATGTATGATCTGTGGCTATATCCAGTGATTCAGAGTTCATCGTATCGGGAAGTCATGATTAGACGGTGAGAATATGGGACGTCAAGACAGGTACCTGTAAGACCATGAGTGGTCACACTAGTTATGTATTATCTGTGGCTATATCCAGTGATTCAGAGTTAATCGTATCGGGAAGTTTAGATAAGTCGGTGAGACTATGGGACGTCAAGACAGGTACATGTAAGACCATGAGTGGTCACACTAATTAAGTATTATCTGTGTCTATATCCAGTGATTCAGAGTTCATCGTATCGGGAAGTGGAGATAAGACGGTGAGACTATGGGACGTCAAGACAGGTACCTGTAAGACCATGAGTGGTCAACCTAGTTATGTATGATCTGTGGCTATATCCAGTGATTCAGAGTTCATCGTATCGGGAAGTCATGATTAGACGGTGAGAATATGGGACGTCAAGACAGGTACCTGTAAGACCATGAGTGGTCACACTAGTTATGTATATGCTGTGGCTATATCCATTGATTTGGAGTTCATCGTATCGGGAAGTGCAGATTATACGGTGAGACTATGGGACGTCAAGACAGGTACATGTAAGACCATGAGTGGTCACACTAATTAAGTATTATCTGTGTCTATATCCAGTGATTCAGAGTTCATCGTATCGGGAAGTGGAGATAAGACGGTGAGACTATGGGACGTCAAGACAGGTACCTGTAAGACCATGAGTGGTCAACCTAGTTATGTATGATCTGTGGCTATATCCAGTGATTCAGAGTTCATCGTATCGGGAAGTGGAGATAAGACGGTGAGAATATGGGACGTCAAGACAGGTACCTGTAAGACCATGAGTGGTCACACTAGTTATGTATTATCTGTGGCTATATCCAGTGATTCAGAGTTAATCGTATCGGGAAGTTTAGATAAGTCGGTGAGACTATGGGACGTCAAGACAGGTACCTGTAAGACCATGAGTGGTCACACTAGTTATGTATATGCTGTGGCTATATCCATTGATTTGGAGTTCATCGTATCGGGAAGTCATGATTATACGGTGAGACTATGGGACGTCAAGACAGGTACCTGTAAGACCATGAGTGGTCAACCTAGTTATGTATGATCTGTGGCTATATCCAGTGATTCAGAGTTCATCGTATCGGGAAGTCATGATTAGACGGTGAGAATATGGGACGTCAAGACAGGTACCTGTAAGACCATGAGTGGTCACACTAATTCTGTATTATCTGTGGCTATATCCATTGATTTGGAGTTCATCGTATCGGGAAGTGCAGATTATACGGTGAGACTATGGGACGTCAAGACAGGTACCTGTAAGACCATGAGTGGTCACACTAGTTATGTATATGCTGTGGCTATATCCATTGATTTGGAGTTCATCGTATCGGGAAGTCATGATTATACGGTGAGACTATGGGACGTCAAGACAGGTACCTGTAAGACCATGAGTGGTCACACTAGTTATGTATTATCTGTGGCTATATCCAGTGATTCAGAGTTAATCGTATCGGAAAGTTTAGATAAGTCGGTGAAACTATGGGACGTCAAGACAGGTACCTGTAAGACCATGAGTGGTCAACCTAGTTATGTATGATCTGTGGCTATATCCAGTGATTCAGAGTTCATCGTATCGGGAAGTCATGATTAGACGGTGAGAATATGGGACGTCAAGACAGGTACCTGTAAGACCATGAGTGGTCACACTAGTTATGTATTATCTGTGGCTATATCCAGTGATTCAGAGTTAATCGTATCGGGAAGTTTAGATAAGTCGGTGAGACTATGGGACGTCAAGACAGGTACCTGTAAGACCATGAGTGGTCACACTAGTTATGTATATGCTGTGGCTATATCCATTGATTTGGAGTTCATCGTATCGGGAAGTCATGATTATACGGTGAGACTATGGGACGTCAAGACAGGTACCTGTAAGACTATGAGTGGTCACACTAGTTATGTATTATCTGTGGCTATATCCAGTGATTCAGAGTTAATCGTATCGGGAAGTTTAGATAAGTCGGTGAAACTATGGGACGTCAAGACAGGTACCTGTAAGACCATGAGTGGTCAACCTAGTTATGTATGATCTGTGGCTATATCCAGTGATTCAGAGTTCATCGTATCGGGAAGTCATGATTAGACGGTGAGACTATGGGACGTCAAGACAGGTACCTGTAAGACCATGAGTGGTCACACTAGTTATGTATATGCTGTGGCTATATCCATTAATTTGGAGTTCATCGTATCGGGAAGTTATGATGATACGGTGAGACTATGGGACGTCAAGACAGGTACCTGTAAGACCATGAGTGGTCAACCTAGTTATGTATATGCTGTGGCTATATCCAGTGATTCAGAGTTCATCGTATCGGGAAGTTTAGATAAGTCGGTGAGACTATGGGACGTCAAGACAGGTACCTGTAAGACCATGAGTGGTCAACCTAGTTATGTATGATCTGTGGCTATATCCAGTGATTCAGAGTTAATCGTATCGGGAAGTTTAGATAAGTCGGTGAGACTATGGGACGTCAAGACAGGTACCTGTAAGACTATGAGTGGTCACACTAGTTATGTATTATCTGTGGCTATATCCAGTGATTCAGAGTTAATCGTATCGGGAAGTTTAGATAAGTCGGTGAGACTATGGGACGTCAAGACAGGTACCTGTAAGACCATGAGTGGTCAACCTAGTTATGTATGATCTGTGTCTATATCCAGTGATTCAGAGTTCATCGTATCGGGAAGTGATGATAATACGTTGAGACTATGTGACGTCAAGACAGGTACCTGTAAGACTATGAGTGGTCACACTAGTTATGTATTATCTGTGGCTATATCCAGTGATTCAGAGTTAATCGTATCGGGAAGTTTAGATAAGTCGGTGAGACTATGGGACGTCAAGACAGGTACCTGTAAGACCATGAGTGGTCACACAGATTCTGTATATGCTGTGGCTATATCCAGTGATTCAGAGTTCATCGTATCGGGAAGTGATGATAATACGTTGAGACTATGTGACGTCAAGACAGGTATCTGTAAGATCATGAGTGGTCACACTAGTTGTGTAAATGCTGTGGCTATATCCAGTGATTCAGAGTTCATCGTATCGGGAAGTGGAGATAAGACGGTGAGAATATGGGACGTCAAGACAGGTACCTGTAAGACCATGAGTGGTCACACTAGTTATGTATATGCTGTGGCTATATCCATTGATTTGGAGTTCATCGTATCGGGAAGTGCAGATTATACGGTGAGAATATGGGACGTCAAGACAGGTACCTGTAAGACCATGAGTGGTCACACTAGTTATGTATATGCTGTGGCTATATCCATTGATTTGGAGTTCATCGTATCGGGAAGTCATGATTATACGGTGAGACTATGGGACGTCAAGACAGGTACCTGTAAGACCATGAGTGGTCAACCTAGTTATGTATGATCTGTGGCTATATCCAGTGATTCAGAGTTAATCGTATCGGGAAGTTTAGATAAGTCGGTGAGACTATGGGACGTCAAGACAGGTACCTGTAAGACTATGAGTGGTCACACTAGTTATGTATATGCTGTGGCTATATCCATTGATTTGGAGTTCATCGTATCGGGAAGTGCAGATTATACGGTGAGAATATGGGACGTCAAGACAGGTACCTGTAAGACCATGAGTGGTCAACCTAGTTATGTATGATCTGTGGCTATATCCAGTGATTCAGAGTTCATCGTATCGGGAAGTGCAGATTATACGGTGAGACTATGGGACGTCAAGACAGGTACCTGTAAGACCATGAGTGGTCACACTAGTTATGTATTATCTGTGGCTATATCCAGTGATTCAGAGTTCATCGTATCGGGAAGTGGAGATAAGACGGTGAGAATATGGGACGTCAAGACAGGTACCTGTAAGACCATGAGTGGTCACACAGATTCTGTATATGCTGTGGCTATATCCAGTGATTCAGAGTTCATCGTATCGGGAAGTGATGATAATACGTTGAGACTATGTGACGTCAAAACAGGTATCTGTAAGATCATGAGTGGTCACACTAGTTGTGTAAATGCTGTGGCTATATCCAGTGATTCAGAGTTCATCGTATCGGGAAGTGGAGATAAGACGGTGAGACTATGGGACGTCAAGACAGGTACCTGTAAGACCATGAGTGGTCACACTAGTTATGTATCATCTGTGGCTATATCCAGTGATTCAGAGTTCATCGTATCGGCAAGTGATGATGAGACGGTGAGACTATGGAACGTCAAGACAGGTACCTGTAAGACCATGAGTGGTCACACTAGTTATGTATATGCTGTGGCTATATCCATTGATTTGGAGTTCATCGTATCGGGAAGTGCAGATTATACGGTGAGACTATGGGACGTCAAGACAGGTACCTGTAAGAACATGAGTGGTCACACTAATTAAGTATTATCTGTGTCTATATCCAGTGATTCAGAGTTCATCGTATCGGGAAGTTATGATGATACGGTGAGACTATGGGACGTCAAGACAGGTACCTGTAAGGCCATGAGTGGTCAACCTAGTTATGTATGATCTGTGGCTATATCCAGTGATTCAGAGTTAATCGTATCGGAAAGTCATGATAATACGTTGAGACTATGGGACGTCAAGACAGGTACCTGTAAGACCATGAGTGGTCACACTAATTCTGTATTATCTGTGGCTATATCCATTGATTTGGAGTTCATCGTATCGGGAAGTTATGATGATACGGTGAGACTATGGGACGTCAAGACAGGTACCTGTAAGACCATGAGTGGTCACACTAGTTATGTATTATCTGTGGCTATATCCAGTGATTCAGAGTTAATCGTATCGGAAAGTCATGATTAGACGGTGAGAATATGGGACGTCAAGACAGGTACCTGTAAGGCCATGAGTGGTCAACCTAGTTATGTATATGCTGTGGCTATATCCATTAATTTGGAGTTTATCGTATCGGGAAGTTATGATGATACGGTGAGACTATGGGACGTCAAGACAGGTATCTGTAAGATCATGAGTGGTCACACTAGTTGTGTAAATGCTGTGGCTATATCCAGTGATTCAGAGTTCATCGTATCGGGAAGTGGAGATAAGACGGTGAGAATATGGGACGTCAAGACAGGTACCTGTAAGACCATGAGTGGTCACACTAGTTATGTATATGCTGTGGCTATATCCATTGATTTGGAGTTCATCGTATCGGGAAGTGCAGATTATACGGTGAGAATATGGGACGTCAAGACAGGTACCTGTAAGACCATGAGTGGTCACACTAGTTATGTATATGCTGTGGCTATATCCATTGATTTGGAGTTCATCGTATCGGGAAGTGATGATAGTACGTTGAGACTATGTGACGTCAAGACAGGTATCTGTAAGATCATGAGTGGTCACACTAGTTGTGTAAATGCTGTGGCTATATCCAGTGATTCAGAGTTCATCGTATCGGGAAGTGGAGATAAGACGGTGAGAATATGGGACGTCAAGACAGGTACCTGTAAGACCATGAGTGGTCACACTAGTTATGTATATGCTGTGGCTATATCCATTGATTTGGAGTTCATCGTATCGGGAAGTGCAGATTATACGGTGAGACTATGGGACGTCAAGACAGGTACATGTAAGACCATGAGTGGTCACACTAATTAAGTATTATCTGTGTCTATATCCAGTGATTCAGAGTTCATCGTATCGGGAAGTTATGATGATACGTTGAGACTATGTGACGTCAAGACAGGTACCTGTAAGACCATGAGTGGTCAACCTAGTTATGTATGATCTGTGGCTATATCCAGTGATTCAGAGTTCATCGTATCGGGAAGTCATGATTAGACGGTGAGAATATGGGACGTCAAGACAGGTACCTGTAAGACTATGAGTGGTCACACTAGTTATGTATTATCTGTGGCTATATCCAGTGATTCAGAGTTAATCGTATCGGGAAGTGATGATAATACGTTGAGACTATGTGACGTCAAGACAGGTATCTGTAAGATCATGAGTGGTCACACTAGTTGTGTAAATGCTGTGGCTATATCCATTGATTTGGAGTTCATCGTATCGGGAAGTGCAGATTATACGGTGAGACTATGGGACGTCAAGACAGGTACATGTAAGACCATGAGTGGTCACACTAATTAAGTATTATCTGTGTCTATATCCAGTGATTCAGAGTTCATCGTATCGGGAAGTGGAGATAAGACGGTGAGACTATGGGACGTCAAGACAGGTACCTGTAAGACCATGAGTGGTCACACTAGTTATGTATATGCTGTGGCTATATCCATTGATTTGGAGTTCATCGTATCGGGAAGTGCAGATTATACGGTGAGACTATGGGACGTCAAGACAGGTACCTGTAAGACCATGAGTGGTCACACTAGTTATGTATGATCTGTGGCTATATCCAGTGATTCAGAGTTCATCGTATCGGGAAGTCATGATTAGACGGTGAGAATATGGGACGTCAAGACAGGTACCTGTAAGACCATGAGTGGTCAACCTAGTTATGTATGATCTGTGGCTATATCCAGTGATTCAGAGTTCATCGTATCGGGAAGTTATGATAATACAGTGAGAATATGGGACGTCAAGACAGGTACCTGTAAGACTATGAGTGGTCACACTAGTTATGTATTATCTGTGGCTATATCCAGTGATTCAGAGTTCATCGTATCGGGAAGTGCAGATTATACGGTGAGACTATGGGACGTCAAGACAGGTACCTGTAAGACCATGAGTGGTCACACTAGTTATGTATATGCTGTGGCTATATCCATTGATTTGGAGTTCATCGTATCGGGAAGTGCAGATTATACGGTGAGACTATGGGACGTCAAGACAGGTACCTGTAAGACCATGAGTGGTCAACCTAGTTATGTATGATCTGTGGCTATATCCAGTGATTCAGAGTTCATCGTATCGGGAAGTTTAGATAAGTCGGTGAGACTATGGGACGTCAAGACAGGTACCTGTAAGACCATGAGTGGTCAACCTAGTTATGTATGATCTGTGGCTATATCCAGTGATTCAGAGTTCATCGTATCGGGAAGTGATGATAATACGTTGAGACTATGTGACGTCAAGACAGGTACCTGTAAGACCATGAGTGGTCACACTAGTTATGTATATGCTGTGGCTATATCCATTGATTCAGAGTTAATCGTATCGGAAAGTTATGATAATACGGTGAGACTATGGGACGTCAAGACAGGTACCTGTAAGACCATGAGTGGTCACACTAATTCTGTATATGCTGTGGCTATATCCAGTGATTCAGAGTTCATCGTATCGGAAAGTTATGATAATACGGTGAGACTATGGGACGTCAAGACAGGTACCTGTAAGACCATGAGTGGTCACACTAATTCTGTATATGCTGTGGCTATATCCAGTGATTCAGAGTTCATCGTATCGGGAAGTCATGATTAGACGGTGAGAATATGGGACGTCAAGACAGGTACCTGTAAGACCATGAGTGGTCACACTAGTTATGTATATGCTGTGGCTATATCCATTGATTCAGAGTTAATCGTATCGGAAAGTTATGATAATACGGTGAGACTATGGGACGTCAAGACAGGTACCTGTAAGACCATGAGTGGTCACACTAGTTATGTATATGCTGTGGCTATATCCATTGATTCAGAGTTCATCGTATCGGGAAGTTATGATGATACGGTGAGACTATGGGACGTCAAGACAGGTACCTGTAAGGCCATGAGTGGTCAACCTAGTTATGTATGATCTGTGGCTATATCCAGTGATTCAGAGTTCATCGTATCGGAAAGTTATGATAATACGGTGAGACTATGGGACGTCAAGACAGGTACCTGTAAGACCATGAGTGGTCACACAGGTTATGCATATGCTGTGGCTATATCCAGTGATTCAGAGTTCATCGTATCGGAAAGTCATGATTAGACGGTGAGAATATGGGACGTCAAGACAGGTACCTGTAAGACCATGAGTGGTCACACTAGTTATGTATATGCTGTGGCTATATCCAGTGATTCACAGTTCATCGTATCGGGAAGTTATGATAATACGGTGAGACTATGGGACGTCAAGACAGGTACCTGTAAGACCATGAGTGGTCACACTAGTTATGTATTATCTGTGGCTATATCCAGTGATTCAGAGTTAATCGTATCGGGAAGTGATGATAATACGTTGAGACTATGTGACGTCAAGACAGGTATCTGTAAGATCATGAGTGGTCACACTAGTTGTGTAAATGCTGTGGCTATATCCATTGATTTGGAGTTCATCGTATCGGGAAGTGCAGATTATACGGTGAGACTATGGGACGTCAAGACAGGTACATGTAAGACCATGAGTGGTCACACTAATTAAGTATTATCTGTGTCTATATCCAGTGATTCAGAGTTCATCGTATCGGGAAGTGGAGATAAGACGGTGAGACTATGGGACGTCAAGACAGGTACCTGTAAGACCATGAGTGGTCACACTAGTTATGTATATGCTGTGGCTATATCCATTGATTTGGAGTTCATCGTATCGGGAAGTGCAGATTATACGGTGAGACTATGGGACGTCAAGACAGGTACATGTAAGACCATGAGTGGTCACACTAATTAAGTATTATCTGTGTCTATATCCAGTGATTCAGAGTTCATCGTATCGGGAAGTTATGATGATACGTTGAGACTATGTGACGTCAAGACAGGTACCTGTAAGACCATGAGTGGTCAACCTAGTTATGTATGATCTGTGGCTATATCCAGTGATTCAGAGTTCATCGTATCGGGAAGTTATGATAATACAGTGAGAATATGGGACGTCAAGACAGGTACCTGTAAGACTATGAGTGGTCACACTAGTTATGTATTATCTGTGGCTATATCCAGTGATTCAGAGTTCATCGTATCGGGAAGTGCAGATTATACGGTGAGACTATGGGACGTCAAGACAGGTACCTGTAAGACCATGAGTGGTCAACCTAGTTATGTATATGCTGTGGCTATATCCATTGATTTGGAGTTCATCGTATCGGGAAGTGCAGATTATACGGTGAGACTATGGGACGTCAAGACAGGTACATGTAAGACCATGAGTGGTCACACTAATTAAGTATTATCTGTGTCTATATCCAGTGATTCAGAGTTCATCGTATCGGGAAGTGGAGATAAGACGGTGAGACTATGGGACGTCAAGACAGGTACCTGTAAGACCATGAGTGGTCACACTAGTTATGTATATGCTGTGGCTATATCCATTAATTTGGAGTTCATCGTATCGGGAAGTTATGATGATACGGTGAGACTATGGGACGTCAAGACAGGTACCTGTAAGACCATGAGTGGTCAACCTAGTTATGTATGATCTGTGGCTATATCCAGTGATTCAGAGTTCATCGTATCGGGAAGTGATGATAATACGTTGAGACTATGTGACGTCAAGACAGGTACCTGTAAGACCATGAGTGGTCACACTAGTTATGTATATGCTGTGGCTATATCCATTGATTCAGAGTTAATCGTATCGGAAAGTTATGATAATACGGTGAGACTATGGGACGTCAAGACAGGTACCTGTAAGACTATGAGTGGTCACACTAGTTATGTATATGCTGTGGCTATATCCATTGATTTGGAGTTCATCGTATCGGGAAGTCATGATTATACGGTGAGACTATGGGACGTCAAGACAGGTACCTGTAAGACCATGAGTGGTCACACTAGTTATGTATTATCTGTGGCTATATCCAGTGATTCAGAGTTAATCGTATCGGAAAGTCATGATAATACGTTGAGACTATGTGACGTCAAGACAGGTACCTGTAAGACCATGAGTGGTCAACCTAGTTATGTATGATCTGTGGCTATATCCAGTGATTCAGAGTTAATCGTATCGGGAAGTCATGATTAGACGGTGAGACTATGGGACGTCAAGACAGGTACCTGTAAGACCATGAGTGGTCACACTAGTTATGTATTATCTGTGGCTATATCCAGTGATTCAGAGTTCATCGTATCGGGAAGTCATGATAATACGTTGAGACTATGTGACGTCAAGACAGGTACCTGTAAGACTATGAGTGGTCACACTAATTAAGTATTATCTGTGTCTATATCCAGTGATTCAGAGTTCATCGTATCGGGAAGTCATGATTAGACGGTGAGACTATGGGACGTCAAGACAGGTACCTGTAAGACCATGAGTGGTCACACTAGTTATGTATGATCTGTGGCTATATCCAGTGATTCAGAGTTCATCGTATCGGGAAGTCATGATTAGACGGTGAGAATATGGGACGTCAAGACAGGTACCTGTAAGACCATGAGTGGTCACACTAGTTATGTATGATCTGTGGCTATATCCAGTGATTCAGAGTTCATCGTATCGGGAAGTCATGATTAGACGGTGAGACTATGGGACGTCAAGACAGGTACCTGTAAGACCATGAGTGGTCACACTAGTTATGTATTATCTGTGGCTATATCCAGTGATTCAGAGTTAATCGTATCGGAAAGTCATGATTAGACGGTGAGAATATGGGACGTCAAGACAGGTACCTGTAAGACCATGAGTGGTCACACTAGTTATGTATATGCTGTGGCTATATCCATTGATTTGGAGTTCATCGTATCGGGAAGTTATGATGATACGGTGAGACTATGGGACGTCAAGACAGGTACCTGTAAGACCATGAGTGGTCACACTAGTTGTGTAAATGCTGTGGCTATATCCAGTGATTCAGAGTTCATCGTATCGGGAAGTGGAGATAAGACGGTGAGAATATGGGACGTCAAGACAGGTACCTGTAAGACCATGAGTGGTCACACTAGTTATGTATGATCTGTGGCTATATCCAGTGATTCAGAGTTCATCGTATCGGGAAGTGGAGATAAGACGGTGAGACTATGGGACGTCAAGACAGGTACCTGTAAGACCATGAGTGGTCACACTAGTTATGTATATGCTGTGGCTATATCCATTGATTTGGAGTTCATCGTATCGGGAAGTCATGATTAGACGGTGAGACTATGGGACGTCAAGACAGGTACCTGTAAGACCATGAGTGGTCACACTAGTTATGTATATGCTGTGGCTATATCCATTAATTTGGAGTTCATCGTATCGGGAAGTTATGATGATACGGTGAGACTATGGGACGTCAAGACAGGTACCTGTAAGACCATGAGTGGTCAACCTAGTTATGTATGATCTGTGGCTATATCCAGTGATTCAGAGTTCATCGTATCGGGAAGTGATGATAATACGTTGAGACTATGTGACGTCAAGACAGGTATCTGTAAGATCATGAGTGGTCACACTAGTTGTGTATATGCTGTGGCTATATCCATTGATTTGGAGTTCATCGTATCGGGAAGTGCAGATTATACGGTGAGAATATGGGACGTCAAGACAGGTACCTGTAAGACCATGAGTGGTCACACTAGTTATGTATATGCTGTGGCTATATCCATTGATTTGGAGTTCATCGTATCGGGAAGTCATGATTATACGGTGAGACTATGGGACGTCAAGACAGGTACCTGTAAGACTATGAGTGGTCACACTAGTTATGTATTATCTGTGGCTATATCCAGTGATTCAGAGTTAATCGTATCGGTAAGTTATGATAATACGGTGAGACTATGGGACGTCAAGACAGGTACCTGTAAGACCATGAGTGGTCACACAGGTTATGCATATGCTGTGGCTATATCCAGTGATTCAGAGTTCATCGTATCGGGAAGTTATGATAATACGGTGAGACTATGTGACGTCAAGACAGGTATCTGTAAGATCATGAGTGGTCACACTAGTTGTGTAAATGCTGTGGCTATATCCAGTGATTCAGAGTTCATCGTATCGGGAAGTGGAGATAAGACGGTGAGACTATGGGACGTCAAGACAGGTACCTGTAAGACCATGAGTGGTCACACTAGTTTTGTATCATCTGTGGCTATATCCAGTGATTCAGAGTTCATCGTATCGGCAAGTGATGATGAGACGGTGAGACTATGGAACGTCAAGACAGGTACCTGTAAGACCATGAGTGGTCACACTAGTTATGTATATGCTGTGGCTATATCCATTGATTTGGAGTTCATCGTATCGGGAAGTGCAGATTATACGGTGAGACTATGGGACGTCAAGACAGGTACCTGTAAGACCATGAGTGGTCACACTAATTAAGTATTATCTGTGTCTATATCCAGTGATTCAGAGTTCATCGTATCGGGAAGTTATGATGATACGGTGAGACTATGGGACGTCAAGACAGGTACCTGTAAGACCATGAGTGGTCACACTAGTTATGTATGATCTGTGGCTATATCCAGTGATTCAGAGTTCATCGTATCGGGAAGTGCAGATTATACGGTGAGACTATGGGACGTCAAGACAGGTACCTGTAAGACCATGAGTGGTCACACTAGTTATCTATATGCTGTGGCTATATCCATTAATTTGGAGTTCATCGTATCGGGAAGTGGAGATAAGACGGTGAGACTATGGGACGTCAAGACAGGTACCTGTAAGACCATGAGTGGTCACACTAATTAAGTATTATCTGTGGCTATATCCATTGATTTGGAGTTCATCGTATCGGGAAGTTATGATGATACGGTGAGACTATGGGACGTCAAGACAGGTACCTGTAAGACCATGAGTGGTCACACTAGTTATGTATATGCTGTGGCTATATCCATTGATTCAGAGTTCATCGTATCGGGAAGTGATGATAATACGTTGAGACTATGTGACGTCAAGACAGGTATCTGTAAGATCATGAGTGGTCACACTAGTTATGTATGATCTGTGGCTATATCCAGTGATTCAGAGTTCATCGTATCGGGAAGTGGAGATAAGACGGTGAGACTATGGGACGTCAAGACAGGTACCTGTAAGACTATGAGTGGTCACACTAGTTATGTATTATCTGTGGCTATATCCAGTGATTCAGAGTTCATCGTATCGGGAAGTTTAGATAAGACGGTGAGACTATGGGACGTCAAGACAGGTACCTGTAAGACCATGAGTGGTCAACCTAGTTATGTATGATCTGTGGCTATATCCAGTGATTCAGAGTTCATCGTATCGGGAAGTCATGATTAGACGGTGAGAATATGGGACGTCAAGACAGGTACCTGTAAGACCATGAGTGGTCACACTAGTTATGTATGATCTGTGGCTATATCCAGTGATTCAGAGTTCATCGTATCGGGAAGTCATGATTAGACGGTGAGAATATGGGACGTCAAGACAGGTACCTGTAAGACCATGAGTGGTCACACTAGTTATGTATATGCTGTGGCTATATCCATTGATTTGGAGTTCATCGTATCGGGAAGTCATGATTAGACGGTGAGACTATGGGACGTCAAGACAGGTACCTGTAAGACCATGAGTGGTCACACTAATTAAGTATTATCTGTGTCTATATCCAGTGATTCAGAGTTCATCGTATCGGGAAGTCATGATTAGACGGTGAGACTATGGGACGTCAAGACAGGTACCTGTAAGACCATGAGTGGTCACACTAGTTATGTATATGCTGTGGCTATATCCATTGATTCAGAGTTCATCGTATCGGGAAGTGATGATAATACGTTGAGACTATGTGACGTCAAGACAGGTATCTGTAAGATCATGAGTGGTCACACTAGTTATGTATGATCTGTGGCTATATCCAGTGATTCAGAGTTCATCGTATCGGGAAGTGGAGATAAGACGGTGAGACTATGGGACGTCAAGACAGGTACCTGTAAGACTATGAGTGGTCACACTAGTTATGTATTATCTGTGGCTATATCCAGTGATTCAGAGTTAATCGTATCGGGAAGTTTAGATAAGTCGGTGAGACTATGGGACGTCAAGACAGGTACCTGTAAGACCATGAGTGGTCAACCTAGTTAAGTATTATCTGTGTCTATATCCAGTGATTCAGAGTTCATCGTATCGGGAAGTCATGATTAGACGGTGAGAATATGGGACGTCAAGACAGGTACCTGTAAGACCATGAGTGGTCACACTAGTTATGTATATGCTGTGGCTATATCCAGTGATTCAGAGTTCATCGTATCGGGAAGTCATGATTAGACGGTGAGACTATGGGACGTCAAGACAGGTACCTGTAAGACCATGAGTGGTCACACTAGTTATGTATGATCTGTGGCTATATCCAGTGATTCAGAGTTCATCGTATCGGGAAGTCATGATTAGACGGTGAGAATATGGGACGTCAAGACAGGTACCTGTAAGACCATGAGTGGTCACACTAGTTATGTATGATCTGTGGCTATATCCAGTGATTCAGAGTTCATCGTATCGGGAAGTGGAGATAAGACGGTGAGACTATGGGACGTCAAGACAGGTACCTGTAAGACCATGAGTGGTCACACTAGTTATGTATGATCTGTGGCTATATCCAGTGATTCAGAGTTCATCGTATCGGGAAGTCATGATTAGACGGTGAGAATATGGGACGTCAAGACAGGTACCTGTAAGACCATGAGTGGTCACACTAGTTATGTATATGCTGTGGCTATATCCATTGATTTGGAGTTCATCGTATCGGGAAGTGCAGATTATACGGTGAGACTATGGGACGTCAAGACAGGTACCTGTAAGACCATGAGTGGTCACACTAATTAAGTATTATCTGTGTCTATATCCAGTGATTCAGAGTTCATCGTATCGGGAAGTGGAGATAAGACGGTGAGAATATGGGACGTCAAGACAGGTACCTGTAAGACCATGAGTGGTCACACTAGTTATGTATATGCTGTGGCTATATCCATTGATTTGGAGTTCATCGTATCGGGAAGTGCAGATTATACGGTGAGACTATGGGACGTCAAGACAGGTACCTGTAAGACTATGAGTGGTCACACTAGTTATGTATTATCTGTGGCTATATCCAGTGATTCAGAGTTAATCGTATCGGGAAGTTTAGATAAGTCGGTGAGACTATGGGACGTCAAGACAGGTACCTGTAAGACCATGAGTGGTCAACCTAGTTATGTATGATCTGTGGCTATATCCAGTGATTCAGAGTTCATCGTATCGGGAAGTGATGATAATACGTTGAGACTATGTGACGTCAAGACAGGTATCTGTAAGATCATGAGTGGTCACACTAGTTGTGTAAATGCTGTGGCTATATCCAGTGATTCAGAGTTCATCGTATCGGGAAGTGGAGATAAGACGGTGAGACTATGGGACGTCAAGACAGGTACCTGTAAGACCATGAGTGGTCACACTAGTTATGTATATGCTGTGGCTATATCCAGTGATTCAGAGTTCATCGTATCGGGAAGTTATGATGATACGGTGAGACTATGGGACGTCAAGACAGGTACCTGTAAGACCATGAGTGGTCAACCTAGTTATGTATGATCTGTGGCTATATCCAGTGATTCAGAGTTCATCGTATCGGGAAGTTTAGATAAGTCGGTGAGACTATGGGACGTCAAGACAGGTACCTGTAAGACCATGAGTGGTCACACTAATTAAGTATTATCAGTGTCTATATCCAGTGATTCAGAGTTCATCGTATCGGGAAGTTATGATGATACGGTGAGACTATGGGACGTCAAGACAGGTACCTGTAAGACCATGAGTGGTCACACTAGTTATGTATATGCTGTGGCTATATCCAGTGATTCAGAGTTCATCGTATCGGGAAGTTATGATGATACGGTGAGACTATGGGACGTCAAGACAGGTACCTGTAAGACCATGAGTGGTCACACTAGTTATGTATATGCTGTGGCTATATCCATTGATTTGGAGTTCATCGTATCGGGAAGTTATGATGATACGGTGAGACTATGGGACGTCAAGACAGGTACCTGTAAGACCATGAGTGGTCACACTAATTAAGTATTATCTGTGTCTATATCCAGTGATTCAGAGTTCATCGTATCGGGAAGTTATGATGATACAGTGAGACTATGGGACGTCAAGACAGGTACCTGTAAGACCATGAGTGGTCACACTAATTCTGTATTATCTGTGGCTATATCCATTGATTTGGAGTTCATCGTATCGGGAAGTTATGATGATACGGTGAGACTATGGGACGTCAAGACAGGTGCCTGTAAGACCATGAGTGGTCTCACTAGTTATGTATGATCTGTGGCTATATCCAGTGATTCAGAGTTCATCTTATCGGGAAGTGTAGATAAGACGGTGAGACTATGGGACGTCAAGACAGGTACCTGTAAGACCATGAGTGGTCACACTAGTTATGTATATGATGTGGCTATATCCATTGATTTGGAGTTCATCGTATCGGGAAGTCATGATTAGACGGTGAGACTATGGGACGTCAAGACAGGTACCTGTAAGACCATGAGTGGTCAAACTAGTTATGTATGATCTGTGGCTATATCCAGTGATTCAGAGTTAATCGTATCGGGAAGTTTAGATAAGTCGGTGAGACTATGGGACGTCAAGACAGGTACCTGTAAGACCATGAGTGGTCAACCTAGTTATGTATGATCTGTGGCTATATCCAGTGATTCAGAGTTCATCGTATCGGGAAGTGCAGATTATACGGTGAGACTATGGGACGTCAAGACAGGTACCTGTAAGACCATGAGTGGTCACACTAGTTATGTATTATCTGTGGCTATATCCAGTGATTCAGAGTTCATCGTATCGGGAAGTGATGATAATACGTTGAGACTATGGGACGTCAAGACAGGTATCTGTAAGATCATGAGTGGTCACACTAGTTGTGTAAATGCTGTGGCTATATCAAGTGATTCAGAGTTCATCGTATCGGGAAGTGGAGATAAGACGGTGAGAATATGGGACGTCAAGACAGGTACCTGTAAGACCATGAGTGGTCACACTAATTCTGTATTATCTGTGGCTATATCCATTGATTTGGAGTTCATCGTATCGGGAAGTGGAGATAAGACGGTGAGAATATGGGACGTCAAGACAGGTACCTGTAAGACCATGAGTGGTCACACTAGTTATGTATATGCTGTGGCTATATCCATTGATTTGGAGTTCATCGTATCGGGAAGTGCAGATTATACGGTGAGACTATGGGACGTCAAGACAGGTACCTGTAAGACCATGAGTGGTCACACTAGTTATGTATTATCTGTGGCTATATCCAGTGATTCAGAGTTCATCGTATCGGGAAGTGATGATAATACGTTGAGACTATGTGACGTCAAGACAGGTATCTGTAAGATCATGAGTGGTCACACTAGTTGTGTAAATGCTGTGGCTATATCAAGTGATTCAGAGTTCATCGTATCGGGAAGTGGAGATAAGACGGTGAGAATATGGGACGTCAAGACAGGTACCTGTAAGACCATGAGTGGTCACACTAATTCTGTATTATCTGTGGCTATATCCATTGATTTGGAGTTCATCGTATCGGGAAGTGGAGATAAGACGGTGAGACTATGGGACGTCAAGACAGGTACCTGTAAGACCATGAGTGGTCACACTAGTTATGTATATGCTGTGGCTATATCCATTGATTTGGAGTTCATCGTATCGGGAAGTGCAGATTATACGGTGAGACTATGGGACGTCAAGACAGGTACCTGTAAGACCATGAGTGGTCACACTAGTTATGTATTATCTGTGGCTATATCCAGTGATTCAGAGTTCATCGTATCGGGAAGTGATGATAATACGTTGAGACTATGTGACGTCAAGACAGGTATCTGTAAGACCATGAGTGGTCAACCTAGTTATGTATGATCTGTGGCTATATCCAGTGATTCAGAGTTCATCGTATCGGGAAGTGATGATAATACGTTGAGACTATGTGACGTCAAGACAGGTATCTGTAAGATCATGAGTGGTCACACTAGTTGTGTAAATGCTGCGGCTATATCCAGTGATTCAGAGTTCATCGTATCGGAAAGTTATGATAATACTGTGAGACTATGGGACGTCAAGACATGTACCTGTAAGACCATGAGTGGTCAAACTAGTTATGTATGATCTGTGGCTATATCCAGTGATTCAGAGTTCATCGTATCGGGAAGTGATGATAATACGTTGAGACTATGTGAAGTCAAGACAGGTATCTGTAAGATCATGAGTGGTCACACTAGTTGTGTAAATGCTGTGGCTATATCCAGTGATTCAGAGTTCATCGTATCGGGAAGTTTAGATAAGACGGTGAGACTATGGGACGTCAAGACAGGTACCTGTAAGACCATGAGTGGTCAAACTAGTTATGTATGATCTGTGGCTATATCCAGTGATTCAGAGTTCATCGTATCGGGAAGTTATGATGATACGGTGAGACTATGGGACGTCAAGACAGGTACCTGTAAGACCATGAGTGGTCAACCTAGTTATGTATGATCTGTGGCTATATCCAGTGATTCAGAGTTCATCGTATCGGGAAGTTTAGATAATACGTTGAGACTATGTGACGTCAAGACAGGTGCCTGTAAGACCATGAGTGGTCAAACTATCTATGTATGATCTGTGGCTATATCCAGTGATTCAGAGTTCATCGTATCGGGAAGTGGAGATAAGACGGTGAGACTATGTGACGTCAAGACAGGTACCTGTAAGACCATGAGTGGTCACACTAGTTATGTAAATGCTGTGGCTATATCCTGTGATTCAGAGTTCATCGTATCAGGAAGTGGAGATAAGACGGTGAGAATATGGGACGTCAAGACAGGTACCTGTAAGACCATGAGTGGTCACACTAATTAAGTATTATCTGTGTCTATATCCAGTGATTCAGAGTTCATCGTATCGGGAAGTTATGATAATACGGTGAGACTATGGGACGTCAAGACAGGTACCTGTAAGACCATGAGTGGTCACACTAATTAAGTATTATCTGTGTCTATATCCAGTGATTCAGAGTTCATCGTATCGGGAAGTTTAGATAAGACGGTGAGACTAAGGGACGTCAAGACAGGTACCTGTAAGACCATGAGTGGTCACACTAGTTATCTATATGCTGTGGCTATATCCAGTGATTCAGAGTTCATCGTATCGGGAAGTCATGATTAGACGGTGAGAATATGGGACGTCAAGACAGGTACCTGTAAGACCATGAGTGGTCACACTAGTTATGTATATGCTGTGGCTATATCCATTGATTTGGAGTTCATCGTATCGGGAAGTGGAGATAAGACGGTGAGACTATGGGACGTCAAGACAGGTACCTGTAAGACCATGAGTGGTCACACTAGTTATGTATATGCTGTGGCTATATCCAGTGATTCAGAGTTAATCGTATCGGGAAGTTTAGATAAGTCGGTGAGACTATGGGACGTCAAGACAGGTACCTGTAAGACCATGAGTGGTCACACTAATTAAGTATTATCTGTGTCTATATCCAGTGATTCAGAGTTCATCGTATCGGGAAGTCATGATTAGACGGTGAGACTATGGGACGTCAAGACAGGTACCTGTAAGACCATGAGTGGTCACACTAGTTATGTATTATCTGTGGCTATATCCAGTGATTCAGAGTTCATCGTATCGGGAAGTTATGATAAAACGGTGAGACTATGGGACGTCAAGACAGGTACCTGTAAGACCATGAGTGGTCACACTAGTTATGTATTATCTGTGGCTATATCCAGTGATTCAGAGTTCATCGTATCGGGAAGTGATGATAATACGTTGAGACTATGTGACGTCAAGACAGGTATCTGTAAGATCATGAGTGGTCACACTAGTTGTGTAAATGCTGTGGCTATATCCAGTGATTCAGAGTTCATCGTATCGGGAAGTCATGATTAGACGGTGAGACTATGGGACGTCAAGACAGGTACCTGTAAGACCATGAGTGGTCACACTAATTAAGTATTATCTGTGTCTATATCCAGTGATTCAGAGTTAATCGTATCGGGAAGTTTAGATAAGTCGGTGAGACTATGGGACGTCAAGACAGGTACCTGTAAGACCATGAGTGGTCAACCTAGTTATGTATGATCTGTGGCTATATCCAGTGATTCAGAGTTCATCGTATCGGGAAGTTATGATGATACGGTGAGACTATGGGACGTCAAGACAGGTACCTGTAAGACCATGAGTGGTCAAACTAGTTATGTATGATCTGTGGCTATATCCAGTGATTCAGAGTTCATCGTATCGGGAAGTGCAGATTATACGGTGAGACTATGGGACGTCAAGACAGGTACCTGTAAGACCATGAGTGGTCACACTAGTTGTATAAATGCTGTGGCTATATCCAGTGATTCAGAGTTCATCGTATCGGGAAGTGCAGATTATACGGTGAGACTATGGGACGTCAAGACAGGTACCTGTAAGACCATGAGTGGTCAACCTAGTTATGTATGATCTGTGGCTATATCCAGTGATTCAGAGTTCATCGTATCGGGAAGTGCAGATTATACGGTGAGACTATGGGACGTCAAGACAGGTACCTGTAAGACCATGAGTGGTCACACTAGTTATCTATATGCTGTGGCTATATCCATTAATTTGGAGTTCATCGTATCGGGAAGTTATGATGATACGGTGAGACTATGGGACGTCAAGACAGGTACCTGTAAGACCATGAGTGGTCAACCTAGTTATGTATGATCTGTGGCTATATCCAGTGATTCAGAGTTCATCGTATCGGGAAGTGGAGATAAGACGGTGAGACTATGGGACGTCAAGACAGGTACATGTAAGACCATGAGTGGTCACACTAATTAAGTATTATCTGTGGCTATATCCAGTGATTCAGAGTTCATCGTATCGGGAAGTCATGATTAGACGGTGAGAATATGGGACGTCAAGACAGGTACCTGTAAGACCATGAGTGGTCAAACTAGTTATGTATGATCTGTGGCTATATCCAGTGATTCAGAGTTCATCGTATCGGGAAGTGCAGATTATACGGTGAGACTATGGGACGTCAAGACAGGTACCTGTAAGACCATGAGTGGTCACACTAGTTATCTATATGCTGTGGCTATATCCAGTGATTCAGAGTTCATCGTATCGGGAAGTTTAGATAAGACGGTGAGACTATGGGACGTCAAGACAGGTACCTGTAAGACCATGAGTGGTCAAACTAGTTATGTATGATCTGTGGCTATATCCAGTGATTCAGAGTTCATCGTATCGGGAAGTTATGATGATACGGTGAGACTATGGGACGTCAAGACAGGTACCTGTAAGACCATGAGTGGTCAACCTAGTTATGTATGATCTGTGGCTATATCCAGTGATTCAGAGTTCATCGTATCGGGAAGTCATGATTAGACGGTGAGAATATGGGACGTCAAGACAGGTACCTGTAAGACCATGAGTGGTCAAACTAGTTATGTATGATCTGTGGCTATATCCAGTGATTCAGAGTTCATCGTATCGGGAAGTGCAGATTATACGGTGAGACTATGGGACGTCAAGACAGGTACCTGTAAGACCATGAGTGGTCACACTAGTTATCTATATGCTGTGGCTATATCCTGTGATTCAGAGTTCATCGTATCGGGAAGTGGAGATAAGACGGTGAGACTATGGGACGTCAAGACAGGTACCTGTAAGACCATGAGTGGTCACACTAGTTATGTATTATCTGTGGCTATATCCAGTGATTCAGAGTTCATCGTATCGGGAAGTGATGATAATACGTTGAGACTATGTGACGTCAAGACAGGTGCCTGTAAGACCATGAGTGGTCAAACTATCTATGTATGATCTGTGGCTATATCCAGTGATTTAGAGTTCATCGTATCGGGAAGTGGAGATAAGACGGTGAGACTATGTGACGTCAAGACAGGTATCTGTAAGATCATGAGTGGTCACACTAGTTGTGTAAATGCTGTGGCTATATCAAGTGATTCAGAGTTCATCGTATCAGGAAGTGGAGATAAGACGGTGAGACTATGGGACGTCAAGACAGGTACCTGTAAGACCATGAGTGGTCACACTAATTAAGTATTATCTGTGTCTATATCCAGTGATTCAGAGTTCATCGTATCGGGAAGTTATGATGATACGGTGAGACTATGGGACGTCAAGACAGGTACCTGTAAGACCATGAGTGGTCAAACTAGTTATGTATGATCTGTGGCTATATCCAGTGATTCAGAGTTCATCGTATCGGGAAGTCATGATTAGACGGTGAGACTATGGGACGTCAAGACAGGTACCTGTAAGACCATGAGTGGTCACACTAGTTATGTATGATCTGTGGCTATATCCAGTGATTCAGAGTTCATCGTATCGGGAAGTGGAGATAAGACGGTGAGAATATGGGACGTCAAGACAGGTACCTGTAAGACCATGAGTGGTCACACTAGTTATGTATGATCTGTGGCTATATCCAGTGATTCAGAGTTCATCGTATCGGGAAGTCATGATTATACGGTGAGAATATGGGACGTCAAGACAGGTACCTGTAAGACCATGAGTGGTCACACTAGTTATGTATGATCTGTGGCTATATCCAGTGATTCAGAGTTCATCGTATCGGGAAGTTATGATGATACGGTGAGACTATGGGACGTCAAGACAGGTACCTGTAAGACCATGAGTGGTCACACTAGTTATCTATATGCTGTGGCTATATCCATTAATTTGGAGTTCATCGTATCGGGAAGTGGAGATAAGATGGTGAGACTATGGGACGTCAAGACAGGTACCTGTAAGACCATGAGTGGTCACACTAGTTATGTATATGCTGTGGCTATATCCAGTGATTCAGAGTTCATCGTATCGGGAAGTGATGATAATACGTTGAGACTATGGGACGTCAAGACAGGTACCTGTAAGACCATGAGTGGTCACACTAATTAAGTATTATCTGTGTCTATATCCAGTGATTCAGAGTTCATCGTATCGGGAAGTTATGATGATACGGTGAGACTATGGGACGTCAAGACAGGTACCTGTAAGACCATGAGTGGTCACACTAGTTATGTATGATCTGTGGCTATATCCAGTGATTCAGAGTTCATCGTATCGGGAAGTCATGATTAGACGGTGAGAATATGGGACGTCAAGACAGGTACCTGTAAGACCATGAGTGGTCACACTAGTTATGTATATGCTGTGGCTATATCCAGTGATTCAGAGTTCATCGTATCGGGAAGTTATGATGATACGGTGAGACTATGGGACGTCAAGACAGGTACCTGTAAGACCATGAGTGGTCAACCTAGTTATGTATGATCTGTGGCTATATCCAGTGATTCAGAGTTCATCGTATCGGGAAGTTTAGATAAGTCGGTGAGACTATGGGACGTCAAGACAGGTACCTGTAAGACCATGAGTGGTCAAACTAGTTATGTATGATCTGTGGCTATATCCAGTGATTCAGAGTTCATCGTATCGGGAAGTGCAGATTATACGGTGAGACTATGGGACGTCAAGACAGGTACCTGTAAGACCATGAGTGGTCACACTAGTTATGTATTATCTGTGGCTATATCCAGTGATTCAGAGTTCATCGTATCGGGAAGTGATGATAATACGTTGAGACTATGTGACGTCAAGACAGGTATCTGTAAGATCATGAGTGGTCACACTAGTTGTGTAAATGCTGTGGCTATATCCAGTGATTCAGAGTTCATCGTATCGGGAAGTCATGATTAGACGGTGAGACTATGGGACGTCAAGACAGGTACCTGTAAGACCATGAGTGGTCACACTAATTAAGTATTATCTGTGTCTATATCCAGTGATTCAGAGTTCATCGTATCGGGAAGTTATGATGATACGGTGAGACTATGGGACGTCAAGACAGGTACCTGTAAGACCATGAGTGGTCACACTAGTTATGTATTATCTGTGGCTATATCCAGTGATTCAGAGTTCATCGTATCGGGAAGTCATGATTAGACGGTGAGAATATGGGACGTCAAGACAGGTACCTGTAAGACCATGAGTGGTCACACTAGTTATGTATATGCTGTGGCTATATCCATTGATTTGGAGTTCATCGTATCGGGAAGTGGAGATAAGACGGTGAGACTATGGGACGTCAAGACAGGTACCTGTAAGACCATGAGTGGTCAACCTAGTTATGTATGATCTGTGGCTATATCCAGTGATTCAGAGTTCATCGTATCGGGAAGTGATGATAATACGTTGAGACTATGTGACGTCAAGACAGGTATCTGTAAGATCATGAGTGGTCAAACTAGTTATGTATGATCTGTGGCTATATCCAGTGATTCAGAGTTCATCGTATCGGGAAGTCATGATTAGACGGTGAGACTATGGGACGTCAAGACAGGTACCTGTAAGACCATGAGTGGTCACACTAGTTATGTATGATCTGTGGCTATATCCAGTGATTCAGAGTTCATCGTATCGGGAAGTGGAGATAAGACGGTGAGAATATGGGACGTCAAGACAGGTACCTGTAAGACCATGAGTGGTCACACTAGTTATGTATGATCTGTGGCTATATCCAGTGATTCAGAGTTCATCGTATCGGGAAGTCATGATTATACGGTGAGAATATGGGACGTCAAGACAGGTACCTGTAAGACCATGAGTGGTCACACTAGTTATGTATGATCTGTGGCTATATCCAGTGATTCAGAGTTCATCGTATCGGGAAGTTATGATGATACGGTGAGACTATGGGACGTCAAGACAGGTACCTGTAAGACCATGAGTGGTCACACTAGTTATCTATATGCTGTGGCTATATCCATTAATTTGGAGTTCATCGTATCGGGAAGTGGAGATAAGATGGTGAGACTATGGGACGTCAAGACAGGTACCTGTAAGACCATGAGTGGTCACACTAGTTATGTATATGCTGTGGCTATATCCAGTGATTCAGAGTTCATCGTATCGGGAAGTGATGATAATACGTTGAGACTATGGGACGTCAAGACAGGTACCTGTAAGACCATGAGTGGTCACACTAATTAAGTATTATCTGTGTCTATATCCAGTGATTCAGAGTTCATCGTATCGGGAAGTTATGATGATACGGTGAGACTATGGGACGTCAAGACAGGTACCTGTAAGACCATGAGTGGTCACACTAGTTATGTATGATCTGTGGCTATATCCAGTGATTCAGAGTTCATCGTATCGGGAAGTCATGATTAGACGGTGAGAATATGGGACGTCAAGACAGGTACCTGTAAGACCATGAGTGGTCACACTAGTTATGTATATGCTGTGGCTATATCCAGTGATTCAGAGTTCATCGTATCGGGAAGTTATGATGATACGGTGAGACTATGGGACGTCAAGACAGGTACCTGTAAGACCATGAGTGGTCAACCTAGTTATGTATGATCTGTGGCTATATCCAGTGATTCAGAGTTCATCGTATCGGGAAGTTTAGATAAGTCGGTGAGACTATGGGACGTCAAGACAGGTACCTGTAAGACCATGAGTGGTCAAACTAGTTATGTATGATCTGTGGCTATATCCAGTGATTCAGAGTTCATCGTATCGGGAAGTGCAGATTATACGGTGAGACTATGGGACGTCAAGACAGGTACCTGTAAGACCATGAGTGGTCACACTAGTTATGTATTATCTGTGGCTATATCCAGTGATTCAGAGTTCATCGTATCGGGAAGTGATGATAATACGTTGAGACTATGTGACGTCAAGACAGGTATCTGTAAGATCATGAGTGGTCACACTAGTTGTGTAAATGCTGTGGCTATATCCAGTGATTCAGAGTTCATCGTATCGGGAAGTCATGATTAGACGGTGAGACTATGGGACGTCAAGACAGGTACCTGTAAGACCATGAGTGGTCACACTAATTAAGTATTATCTGTGTCTATATCCAGTGATTCAGAGTTCATCGTATCGGGAAGTTATGATGATACGGTGAGACTATGGGACGTCAAGACAGGTACCTGTAAGACCATGAGTGGTCACACTAGTTATGTATTATCTGTGGCTATATCCAGTGATTCAGAGTTCATCGTATCGGGAAGTCATGATTAGACGGTGAGAATATGGGACGTCAAGACAGGTACCTGTAAGACCATGAGTGGTCACACTAGTTATGTATATGCTGTGGCTATATCCATTGATTTGGAGTTCATCGTATCGGGAAGTGGAGATAAGACGGTGAGACTATGGGACGTCAAGACAGGTACCTGTAAGACCATGAGTGGTCAACCTAGTTATGTATGATCTGTGGCTATATCCAGTGATTCAGAGTTCATCGTATCGGGAAGTGATGATAATACGTTGAGACTATGTGACGTCAAGACAGGTATCTGTAAGATCATGAGTGGTCACACTAGTTGTGTAAATGCTGCGGCTATATCCAGTGATTCAGAGTTCATCGTATCGGGAAGTGGAGATAAGACGGTGAGACTATGGGACGTCAAGACAGGTACCTGTAAGACCATGAGTGGTCACACTAATTAAGTATTATCTGTGTCTATATCCAGTGATTCAGAGTTCATCGTATCGGGAAGTTATGATGATACGGTGAGACTATGGGACGTCAAGACAGGTACCTGTAAGACCATGAGTGGTCACACTAGTTATGTATGATCTGTGGCTATATCCAGTGATTCAGAGTTCATCGTATCGGGAAGTCATGATTAGACGGTGAGAATATGGGACGTCAAGACAGGTACCTGTAAGACCATGAGTGGTCACACTAGTTATGTATATGCTGTGGCTATATCCAGTGATTCAGAGTTCATCGTATCGGGAAGTTATGATGATACGGTGAGACTATGGGACGTCAAGACAGGTACCTGTAAGACCATGAGTGGTCAACCTAGTTATGTATGATCTGTGGCTATATCCAGTGATTCAGAGTTCATCGTATCGGGAAGTTTAGATAAGTCGGTGAGACTATGGGACGTCAAGACAGGTACCTGTAAGACCATGAGTGGTCAAACTAGTTATGTATGATCTGTGGCTATATCCAGTGATTCAGAGTTCATCGTATCGGGAAGTGCAGATTATACGGTGAGACTATGGGACGTCAAGACAGGTACCTGTAAGACCATGAGTGGTCACACTAGTTATGTATTATCTGTGGCTATATCCAGTGATTCAGAGTTCATCGTATCGGGAAGTGATGATAATACGTTGAGACTATGTGACGTCAAGACAGGTACCTGTAAGACCATGAGTGGTCACACTAGTTGTGTAAATGCTGTGGCTATATCCAGTGATTCAGAGTTCATCGTATCGGGAAGTCATGATTAGACGGTGAGACTATGGGACGTCAAGACAGGTACCTGTAAGACCATGAGTGGTCACACTAATTAAGTATTATCTGTGTCTATATCCAGTGATTCAGAGTTCATCGTATCGGGAAGTTATGATGATACGGTGAGACTATGTGACGTCAAGACAGGTACCTGTAAGACCATGAGTGGTCACACTAGTTATGTATGATCTGTGGCTATATCCAGTGATTCAGAGTTCATCGTATCGGGAAGTCATGATTAGACGGTGAGAATATGGGACGTCAAGACAGGTACCTGTAAGACCATGAGTGGTCACACTAGTTATGTATATGCTGTGGCTATATCCAG